>JAQIXC010000031.1:0-67860 GCA_034697605.1 Metabelba pulverosa
ATATACGGCATAAGAAACGAAGACTTTGACCGTTAACTACGGCCGCGCGTCTACCCATTCGCAGCTAAATTGTCTATTTTTGTTTTGTCCACAATTAAAGCTTTAATTCTGTACCAAATTTAACTGCGAATGCCATAAGCACTTCACCGACACCTACGGGTAAGTTATGTAGCAAGAATTTTATGCTAAATATAAATTTAACAAGTTAATCTAAAGAGTGCAGTGCAAAGTTTAGCTTATTTTACTTAATGTAAGCTTGATTTTACTGCAAATAATTTATAGGTTATGTCAGGCATTAATTTTATTACTATATTTGAAACTTAATACTTATTATTTTCACAGATTAAAACATAAAAATTACTAGTAAATTAAAAATATTTTAACACATGACACATTTAATTATCATCAGAGATCATCAAATTTTTAAAAAAAATCCAGTTAAATCTGTCATAAAATAGTTGTGTAATAATAAAATAATTTATAACAAATTACGAATTAATTGATTTAAAAATATAAATTTATTAAGCTTATTTAATGTTTAAAACGTTCAAAGAGCTAAACAAGGCTTAAAATAGTTTGATATTTAATTTTAATATCAATTTAAACTGATATACCCTATAGAACAAATTTGTTTAGCATGTACAGTAACCTTCAACTTTGTTAATAAAGGATTTGTATTTTATTTTACATTAAAATCTTTTTAGGAATTAGTTTTGATTTCAATTCTAATTTGTAATAAAATAACTTTCATTACTTTTAAAATAAATCATCATGTTTGAAAATGATCTGATATAATTGGCAAATAATTAACTATATATTTCGAATGATTGTATTAAACAATACACTAATGAATAAACTTTTAAACGAATTGAATGTTTGAATGTCCGACAGATGAACCGCTGAGAGTGGGAGTGGAAGTGCGAAACACTTCGTCTGCATCTGATCCCAAAGTAATCCTTTCTGTGATAAGTGATTCGAACGAAAAGAGCGAATCAGTAATTAAATTGATACCAAAGTCTGGGTTTGCGTTCATCCAAACAGACAAACCTATATATACTCCAAAGGAAAATGTTTTGATTCGAATGCTTAGACTCGATGACAGACTCAGACCTCTCAACCAAAAGATCAAACTTCGGATAAAAGTAGGTTTCGCTCGCATTTGCACTGCATTTCGCGAATGCCATGCATTTACTCTATACTCGAAAATTAATTCACATTTCTATTCATTCGACACTTATATCCTTCAAAACAATAGAATTCTCAGAAAATAATAATAGAAGAAACGACTTTAAGCCCGAGTGCACCCAATTATTTCATTGACCATAAGTTCGAGTTTCCTCCGGCGCCCAAACTTGGCATCTGGTTCGCAGAGCTTTGGTACGGCACCAACGTATGTGACTGAGTAGCCCAACGATTAGGTTGCGTTCGAAACAATCGCTTTAATTGCATTGAATCCGTAGTTCTCATCGAATTCGAGCGTATCGTTTGAAGTGAAGGAATATGTTTTGCCGACGTTCTCCGTATCCATACAGTCGCCGAAGTTCATACTCGAGAGCGCGACCAACGTCTCGGGTTCTGTGCGCGTCGACTACGTCTACGGAAAGCCGGTCAACGGCACCGTTGTGTTCAAGTTTGGAACGAAGGCGCCGAACGGTCGAGTGTCGTACTTCGGCAGCACTGGCCTCAAGCCATTGGTGAACGGGTCGGCGCAGTATTTGATAGAGACCGAGCAGTTTCGTCAACTGCCCTTCACTTGGTTTCCGGCCGTTAAGGGCTTCAGATTCGTAGTCGAAGTGAGTGTTCACGAGAGAGCCACTGGAAAGAAGGACAGGGCTGTCGACGAGACCGGCCTTTTCGTTACCACCCCTTACGTCATATCGTTTAAGAATACGTTCTCCGACTTCAGGCCTAATATCGAGACCTATATTACCGTAAGTTCTCATATCTTTCGCATTTTGTCTCACTTACAGTAATCTATATTATAATCTATGTATTAATAGCGAATATACTGTATAACGAAAATATTTGGCGAAATTTTACTGTATTTCATAAATTACACTATTGTTTGCAATGTTCTCTTTATTCGGTTCGCTGAACCATATAATACTCAGACATCAAGAGCTGGCCCTGAATTCAATTGATAATTCAATTTCACTCTTATTTTCAAAAATTATTTAAAACTATTTCTTAAACACAAACACGACTTATGGATAGTTTTAAATCAATTAAATTTAGAAAATGTTTATTCTATACAAAATAAATTAAGATTTAATTTTTCAATTATAACCTTAAGAAACGTCGTAAATTAAATTAACTTTTGAATAAAGTCTAGATTAGAGTTTTGTATTACACGTTATTTCGTAAACTTGTTGAAATATTTTTCTTTTATTAAAAAGCAAAAATATTTTTAAATTAATTAATAGCATAAATATTTTTTAAAAAATTAAAATTGCATTTCAGGCGCAAGTGTTTAATATATTAGGAGAGAGCGTACCCGACCTTCCCATCAAAGTTAGTTTGAGGGATGGCGTCGGCCAAGTCGTTCGACACAAGTCGTTGGCCAATATGTCGGTACAAACCGATAGATTCGGTCGAATCTCATTTCCGCTGACACTCGAGGATAATGTCAAACAATTGCACGTTTCGATCAAAACGGCTGATCCGAAGATAAAGAATGGCGAACAGGCAGAGGCCGAACATCTGCTGAGCGCCGACGAGTCGACGGACGGCTTTATTCACATTTCGAGTAAATCTAAATATAGCACAACATTAGCGGTCGGCGACACATACCGGAGCACAATAGTGACGAGAGGCGCCATAGCGTCCGACCGCATATATGCGGTAATCGTAAATCGCGGACATATTATTCACTCGGAAAGGGTTTCGCCCGAAAAGGGCATTAAAATCGAGATAAGCCGCGAAATGACGCCTTATATCCGTCTCTTTGTTCTGGCCGTCACTCGAAACGAAAAACTCGTCTTCGATTCGATTAAAATCGAAGTAAATGAAGACAATTGCGGATTCGATATGAGCGTCGAGGGCCGCACCGAAGAAGTGCTTCCGGGAAAGTCGTTGAATCTGGTGCTGAAGGGCTCGAGAGGTGATAGCGTGGGTTTGCTGGGCGTCGACGAAGCGGTGTATATACTCCGAAACGAAGACAGACTCACGAGGAGTAAAGTCATGAAACAACTGATCAAAACTGATTTGGGTTGCGGTCCGGGCACTGGCATTAAACACCTTGTCGTCAATAACGCCGGCCTTAAAGTGCTGACCCCCTCACCGAAGACCACCGAAGACTACGACGAAGACTGTTTGCGCAAAACACCAGCGCATAGAGTGAAACGAGATTTAAACAGTTTAGTCAACATATACACTGGTTTTATGCGAAAGTGCTGTCTATTAGGCATTTGGCCGTCGAATACCCGCCGCAACTGCCAGCACAAGGCGACGCTTCTCAAGACATATATGCCTAATGAGGAGCAGTGCTATCAGGCGTTCATCAGTTGCTGTAAAGCCAGCAATTCTCCGCATATGCAGGCCTCGGCTGAGAGTTCGTATTTTCTTATTTCGAAACGATTAAAATTTCTAAACATGTTTAATTTTGTAGAGAATGGCAATAACATCGATCGAACCCGAATTGGTTTGGGTACTGAAGAGTACGTTCACATCGCTTACGAACAAGACTTGGAAGACCAGGCGTTTGTTCGGAAGGACTTCCGCGAGAGTTGGCTCTTCGAGATTGTCGTTCTGAACGAAAGGTCTGTCGAATCGAATGCTTTGGTTTGAGTTACGGTAATAACGGTTTGATTTGTTGTCCAAAAGCTCGACTATCTATCCGATAACACTTCCGCATTCGATCACTACTTGGTCTGTAACGGGAATGTCGTTATCGCCCACCAATGGCTTCTGCATAATGGCGTCTCCACTCCGTTTGCGCACATTTCAGGACCTATTCATCCAGATATCACTGCCGTATTCGGTGGTACAGAACGAACAAATGGAAATGATAGCCACAGTCTTCAACTACGGCACCACTCGATTGCCTGTTTTGATCTATTTTGTTGGCGTTGAGGACATCTGTTCCGAAGCCGAGAGCGTCGGTAAAAAAGCTAAAAAGCATTTGGTTGTCGACCCGAACTCCTTCGAAACGGTGCACTTCCCGATGGTTCCGCTCAAAACGGGAACATTTGATCTGAAAATAGTGGCCCTTTGGTCGACGGGCGGAGATGTGGTTATCAAACGGCTGAATGTCGTCGCGCCGGGTATTACCGTTGAGGAGGACTTGACCTTTCAATTGGATCCGAAGAACAGACAGCGAAGAAGCAAACGGTCGATAAAAACGGTTAAAATCGAAGACGAAATCATTTCTGAGAACTCTTTGCAGAAGACAATAGTGAACGTCGAGCCGGACCTGACCCGCAATATAGTTCCCGGCACTCGAGAGTGCATTATTGCGGGCATTGGCGACGAATACGGCGCTACGTCGTACACGACTTTGAGTGACATCGACCGTCTGATCCGACAGCCGAAAGGGTGCGGCGAACAGACAATGCTATATATGGCCCCAACTCTCTATACACTCAAGTATTTGCAATCTATTGAGCGCTTGAACGGAGATCTCAAGTATAGGGGCCTTAAGTACATCAAAAGCGGGTATAAACGGGTGCTTTCATTCCGCAAAGACGACGGATCCTTCAGCGCATTTGCTACCCGACCCGCATCTGTTTGGTTGACTACATTTGTGATGAAAGTCCTCTGTCAGGCCAGTCCGTACCTAAAAGACGAGAAATTTGACCCAAAGGTCATAGAGGATGGTCTGAATTGGCTGATGAGTGCTCAGAAACTGGACGGTTCGTTCACTGAGACCCACGCAGTGGTTCACGAATACGCTTTGGGAGGAGTGAAGGGAACAGTTCCGCTCTCGGCCTACGTCTTGATTGGATTCCACGAATGCAGTAAAGCACTGAACGACGGAATGAAGAATAACCGCAATCTAGAGAACGCTTTGAAGAAATCGATAAAACAATCGGAAATATATCTGAAATTAAATCAAAACGAAATCATTAAACAGAAGAACACATACGCTATGGCTTTAGTCGCCTATAGTCTGACGTTCACTAATCCGCAGAATTCACTCAAACTGGTCGACGCTCTTCACGCGATGGCCAACATCGACAACAATCGCAACTACAAGTACTGGCGCCACGAGTATGAAGTCGAGGCCACGGCATACGCACTGATGGC
The DNA here is from genome assembly GCA_034697605.1 of Metabelba pulverosa. NCBI lineage: Eukaryota > Metazoa > Arthropoda > Arachnida > Sarcoptiformes > Damaeidae > Metabelba > Metabelba pulverosa. The sequence continues at coordinate 5,245 of JAQIXC010000031.1, forward strand.
GGTTTGCATTTATTTCTATATTGAATATTATTTTGCAAACTATTAATTAGCAAGTACATTTTTAAAAATATTTTTCAATTGATCAGATATTATCTTCGGGACACAAAGACTCTTTAGATGGCATATCGATATCGAATTGGCTGAACTCCGTTCGATCCTTTTCGGGATCATTCGACTCAACTCAGGACACAATAGTGGCGTTGGAAGCGCTCTCGAAGTACATCGAAAGTCAGAAAATGCCTTCAAATAAGATATCGCTGTTATGTAACATCACTTCGAATGACTTGACTTCGAGTCGATTCAAGAGAGCTCTGGCTTTCACTCCAGAAAACGCACAGATTTTGCAGACATTTAAACTCGAATCGGATTCTTCACTATTGAAGTTCACGACAACCGGCGAAGGTATGGGTCATATGCTCGTCAAACTCAAGTACAATGTCTTCGAACCGCCGGAAGTTCTTTGTCGGTTTGACCTCAGCGTTGAAATTAACGAATGGAAGGCACCGGCAGAGGGTCGGGATGAAGACGAAGAGATTGGCGAAGACTTTTTCACCGAATTTAGCGAACAATTGGTTCGTACGTTGGATCTGAAGAAGACGCGAGAGAAGCGTTCGTTTTGGGATAATTACAAATTTCCGAACCCTTTCCGCCGGAACAGACCGACTGGAGCATCGAGTTTGACGTCTAGCGAAAGGCGACATTTGGAGCCACCCGTTAGGGATCCACTGATTTTCGATTCCAATATTAGCGATGATATGACTTTCAAAAAGAATAATTTGAGCTCTAATTCGATCGGTAGTACTGACGGCAAAAGCAAATTAGTTCTACTCATCGAGACCTGCGTTCGACACTTACCCCGATATTACTCCGATATGAGTCTCATTGAAATCGGGATATTCAGCGGTTATCGACCGAATAAAGACGATTTGGAAGAGATTATTCAAATGGAGGAGTCGTTGGTTTCCAAATACGAGATATCCGAACGAAATATTGTCTTCTATTTTGAAAAAGTGCCGTTCGGTCGGCCCTATTGTATCCAATTCAGGAAAATCCAAGAACACAGTGTCGGCAACACTCAGGCGGCGATGGTTAAGGTCTACGACTACTACCACAAAGGTATGGCACGAACTCTGACTTAATCTGAGAATACATTAAAACTCTCGACATGTCTTGCAGACCACAGCTGTTCGCAACTGTACAGTCCGTCCCGAGTGAGTGATTACATCGAAACGAAGTGCAATTCCGAAGTGTGTGAATGTGCCAAACGGGAGAACTGCCCGACCGCTAAGTCATTGGTCGAAATCGGAAACATCGCCGAAAAGCGGATTCTGAGAGCGCGCGAACTCCTCGAAGAAATGGTTTGTTTGGATAAATACAATTACGTCTTTACCGGCACTTTCGAGCGCCAGAATACGACCGAAAATAAGTTCAAATTTCTCGACATTCGGGTCAACTCAGTCTTGACGGGCAGTAAGTTATCGACTCATCGAAAGCATTGAAATTAATTGAGATTTTCGACTAATTTTGTTGAATCTATTTGTGTAGAACTGAAAAAAGGGGATAAATTTGGATTAAGTATTAATCCGGAATGCGATGACTTGACTACGAGTGCGAACAGAGACGTCATTATATTCGGTCACTTCAACGAAAGGGTCGGTCATCTGAACGGCTCGTCCGTTATCTACGACATCACGAGTGGATCGAAAGGCGACGAAACGCGAACCAGTATTTTGGGTCTCATTAAGGCCTTAGAGAACAAGATTAGGAGAGAGCGCTGGAGCTGTGACTCGAAGTGAGTCTTCATTTCGACATCGATTCCCGACATTCGGATAAATAGTACTAAACATTAGACAAAACAAACGTTTCTCTCATTTATCTCTTTATCTGAATTTAAGAATTGATTCGTTTAATGAAATTCGCTTTAAGTGTCGATTCGATTGAACGGAGAATTGCAATCGAATCGAGAATTATATGAATTCGGAGTAATTGATGACATTTTTGATTATAACTTGTCTTTCGTCTCGTCTATGCTATCAATGTCTTCTCAAATCTATATTTTAATTAATTTATATTCAATCGAAAGATACAAATAATATGATTTCGAAATATTGTTTAATTTATTGTAATTGAGTGAAAATCATATATTCTTATTATTATTATTATTATTATTATTACTTAAGTCTATTAATAATTGGATAAAACAAATGAAGCATGACTATTTTTACTATTATATAGAATTATAAACGAATAGAAGAAATGTATATTAATTTAATTGAAAATATGACAAAATAAATGATTAGATTATTGCCAAAAGTTTTTTCGCGTCTCAGTTGTGAACTTTTTTGCGATTTTGATTATTACTGACATAATAGAGGATAACAAACCGTCAAAACTAAACAATATTGACATTTGAAATATTTAATAGCAATGTGTATACAGTTGTAGAGTAAAGCAAATAAAAATTGTCAAGTACTTTATTTAAGATTAGAATGAAATATTTTCAAATTTGTTTCAACTAATGATTAGATTCTATTTAATGATTTTTTAGATCATTTAAAAATGTTATCTAAAAGTGATTTTAAAAATGTAAATGTACATTATAAATTGTACTTTTAACGAGAATTCTATGCCGTACTTGGAAAGCTATTCTGCGCTAATTGAGTCAAATTAGCATGACAACAAATGTTATTTGCTTTAAAACCAAATTATCATTATTGGCATTGCCAATTTAGTAGAAATGCGATTTACATTTGAGCACAATTTAAACAAATAGAAAAATGTGTAAATGTTCAATGCTGCTTTTCCATTGTAGTCGATTGTTAAATCGCTTTATTGCAATGAAATTGCATTGCTCTTTTTAAAAACCACATTTTGCTAATGAACTTAATTCACGTAATGTTCGCAATCAATAGTCCCATTTATTTTCAGCTGAGTTTCACTTTTTTTACACTCAAAAAGTTAGTCGAATTGAGTAAACATTGAGTGAAAATTCGTGCCATTTGTGCAGAACTTTTGCCAATTCTTTCGATCAATAATTTATCGGAAAAAGCGACAGATTTTTCAGAGTTTGAAAAAAGTCGACAGAATTGATACGATTGTCATATAATTAATTTGTTGGAAAACAATCTGAAATCATAGGTAGAAAAGAAATAAAGTAATCGCTAATTAATTATAAAATATCCTGAATAAAAATTAATGACTTTTATACATGTTTTTTATTCATCTATTTTGAAGAAACTTTTATTCGCAGCAGAAAATTGAATCGATTTTAGTATGAGTTGACATGAATTCGATTGTTTAGTCTTTGGAGCGAATATTTAGAAACCTCTGTTCGTATTGACGATTGGCTTTGAATTTAAATGTCTTTCGTATATAATGTGTTGCTATAAGAGATGCCGTCGGTCTCCGTCAGTGATCTAAGCAGTCGAACCCGAGTGATACGTTTGATCTTGCTCATTGCATTCCTGCCAATTTGTTTCCTCATGCTGTTCTGTGCCATCTACTCGACCTACTTGACGGTCGAGACCTGGGACTGTCGACTGTTAACGAATGCGATTCCTATTAACCAAAGCATAGCAACCAGTGGTCCCTCAGATATCAAATGCTTTACTATAATCGACTCATTCAGTGGCCAACTCTCCAAATATATAACCGAACGAAAGATTCTGCTACTCGTGCGGACGGTCTCCATAATCAACACTTTTAGCACGTATATTAGCGCATGGATTGCTATTTATAAACTATCTATATTACCGATGCTATGGTTAGCCATCGTATCGATCGCCAGCTTTTTTATTACACTTAACGCAAGCATTATCTTCGGACCACTCACTGGTAAATCGATTTATGATTTTATTAGATTGTATTACATATATACATACATATTACATATAGAATACACTGTATATAATACACTGATACATTTATTTAATATTTTATTTCTTTTATATAATAGATAATAAATTTAAAGTTTATATTTGTTTTTATTTTTATAACTTGATTCTTAGAATGGAATAATATAAAATTGGAATTTTATAAAGCTATTTTAACTTAATTCCTACTTTTTATGTTTATTTTTAGTTATAAATTAGCATTCTAATTCTGTCAAAACAGTAATTTTTATTAAATAAATAAGCAGATGTATGATACATTCGAATTTTACTGAATGGAATATTTTATTTTGTTACATAGTAGTGCTTTTTATCTGCAATACACAAACAGCAAGGTTAAAATATGGAGATGATAAAAAATAGATAATTAAAGAATATATTTACCGTATCAAAATACAAAGTTGAATTAAAGAATAAATTTTTGTTAAATTGCTAAGATAGCATTTTAAAAACTATTCAAACAAAATAATACTTTATAAAAAATACACTGTACAAATACAATATACTGTTCACACATATGTCTGAGATCTTGACATTTACATTGAATGTTTAAGCTTAGATACTGTATACTACGTATAGTAATTATAACGTACATAATAATTTTACTCAGCATATATGGAATAATTTACTGTGGTTGTATATAGCAAGTATAAGTTACATGTTAAATAAAAAATTAACAACTGAAAATTATGAACAATATTCGAACTAATTAGCCAAATTGTGTCTGTGTACAGGAATCAACAACTTCGAATTGGTGCCGATATTCATTGGCGTCGACTTAGACCCACTGCTCGTCACATCAGTAGTGTTGGTCATAGATATGATGATAGCTATCGTCGCGATATTCCTCGTTCTCAACAGCTATAAGAAGAGGACTTAACTTCCTATCAATTCTATTGTTTTCTATTTATTGTATATTTACGATATTTGTACAGATCTTTCATTATTACAAATATATGATAAATAAACAGTACTTTATATCATATTTAATTGCCTCGATTATTTCACCATAATTATATGTCTTTTAGAATAAAGTTTAAATTTTTGTAAATAAAATTAATACAGTATTTAAATTAATATCTAATAGTTAAAATTAATACTAGACATAATGTCCAGCTTATTATTAAATTTTGTTCTAGCATTTTTGTAAACAAAATTTGTATTAAATGTAAAAATTTGATTAATGAATATATGCAAGTATATATACTTTAAATAATAATTGTAAAAGGTAAATATAATTAATATCCTACAAAATATGATTAATTGTAAATATAATGAATAAACTATTCAAGTACAAACATTATATAAATATTAATTTAATATGATTACTATCGTTTATAAATATTATAAAATACTGATATAAGTTTATTTATCAAGATAAGTTTGGACAAAAAATCACTTTAAGAAAGTATTAGACTATATTAAACGAATTACTCCATTAGCTTATAAATTTAGCTTCGGTAAATTTTTTAAAAATTATTTTTTATAATTTAAACAAATATTTAAGCACAATTAATTTAACTAGTACAAAAAACTTTTGAACAAATTAAAATCAAATTTTAAAAACTAGAAAATAGTTGCATTGGAGTACAAAATTCACAATTAAATCGTCGATAAAATAGTTTTCGAAAATTTTAATTATGATTTCGAATCGATATCTAATCAACTGATTCGATGCGCTATTGAATTGTGAATTGATTTGAAATTCTAGTTTGACTTCAACGCCAATCGAAACGAGAAGTGAAACAAAATAATCGCAATTTCGACGACAAACTCCTCCTTTAGTCCAAAAATCAGGTTTTGAGTCAAACTTTATTTTAAAGACCAAAACATTGCAAACATTGCATCGGATTTCTGTAAATTACTCACTATTTGACTCATTCTTATTGTGTTTTATAGGTTTGTCTTTTACTCTAATATTTTGTAATTATTTTGTTATTAAACTTCAATTTATTCATACATTGGCTTTAGTTTCTGAAATCGATTTTAATGATTAGGAGAAACGAGAAAAACGTATTCGAAATGTCTTTTTAATCCATTTCTCGCTTTAATTCCCGTTTTTACTCATATTTTCGTTTCAGTTCTAAGTCTAATCGCAAAACAATTTTCAAATTAAATATTTATTTTTGTTTTTGAATTTTGACACACATTTAGTGAACTAATTATTTATTGTTTACATCAAAAGTAAGTGAATTTTAAACAGACTTTTAATCAAATGTTTATTAACTTTGAATTAAAATGATTTTCAAAACGAATTAATTGCGAAATAATAGAAACAAATGACTGAATCGGAGCTAATAGTCGACAAATGGAGAAGAGAGCAGATATTGGGTTCGGGAGGGTTTGGAGTCGTCTCTCTTTGGATCAATTTAGACACCAATCAGAGGATAGCGTTGAAACAGTGCCGTTGGACGGACGCGAGCGCCGGTATGACACCGAAGCACAAGTATGTTCGCTCTGGCCGTCCGACTCATTGCGGTTTGACTGACACTTGAATGACATTTCGGCTGCAATTCAGGGACCGATGGAAACAAGAGGTCGATATCATGCGTCGACTCGACTGCCCGAATGTGGTCAGAGCTGTCGACATCCCGCCGGCACTCGACTCCAAATCCGATTTACCCACTTTGGGAATGGAGTACTGCAGCGGCGGTGACCTGAGACGAGTGCTCAACAAACCCGACAACGCCTGCGGTCTCACGGAACTGGAGGTCCGGCAGATCCTACTGCAGGTGTCGTCTGCCATCGAATATCTTCATTCGAAACGGATTATCCACAGAGACCTCAAACCGGAAAATGGTTTGAATAGTCGACTCTTGGCTTTGCGTTGATTAGTCTAACTGTAACTGAAATTTAGTGGTTCTTCAGCCGCAGTCGGACGACATGATTCTCTACAAACTGATAGACTTGGGTTACGCCAAAGAACTGGATCAGTCGAGTCTCGCCTCTTCGTTCGTCGGCACTCTTCAGTATTTGGCGCCCGAATTGTTTCTGAGTAAACAGTATTCAAGTGCTGTCGACAACTGGAGTTTCGGACTCTTGACCCACGGTTTGCAATACGACTCCAGTTCTGAGCAATGATTTTGAGTTAAAAATTCTCATTTCACTCAAATCAGAAATAATTGTCGGCCGAAGACCTTTTCTACCCAACTATTCTCCCGCCCAATGGATACCAATTGTGTCCCGAAAGTCGTCTTTAGATATCTGTGCGAACATCGATAGGGACGGAAAGGTTGGCTTTGACTGCGATTTGTGGCTTTGAATTGATTCGACTAATGGTTTGGCTCTTTAGGTGACGTTTTCGCGTGAAATCTCTCATTACAACCAAATCTGCGGATCTCTTAAATTCAATTTAGAAAACTATCTTCGAGTCAGTCATTGAGTCATTGTCTCACTAATCCATTTGTTTGCAATGTCTTTAATTGTCTTGTCATTGATGTCTGCAGATGGTGTTGGAATGGGATCCGAAGAAGAGGGGCGGAAAGTTTGCTTTTCAAATGCTGACCGAAATTCTCAACAAATATATGGTCGAAGTGTTTGTCATCAATACTCTTGAGAGCTATTCCTATGAGATTACAAAAGACACGAAACTACTGGACCTTCAGCTCCTGATTGAGTCGAACACAGCCATCAAAAGCCATAATCAATATATGATTCTTCCGAAAGGCCTGACACTAGAGGAGAGAATCGGTGAACAGATAATCGAGAATTGGTATAAAAAAGACTTTCAGCCGATTTGTGTCCTAATGTTTGATAAGTCGAAAGTGTCGGCTCTGCAGTACAACTCGTACTCGGCCTGTGTCATACCACCCCCGGTCGAGGAGATAATGCTGAACCCGACCCAACTGATGGCCTACGAGGAGCAGAAGAACGCGTGGCGTAACTCCGTATGGGTGTCGCAACAGGCGATCAAGAAGTACCGGACAGTACACGAAGGCTTCAAAAACTTTCTGATGAACTGCTTGAGTGTACAGAATGTGATGCAGAAGATTACGGCCAAAGTGAACGTCGAGTTCAGCAAACTCTTCTCAATCGCCCAGTTCTTCAAGAACTCGATTAAAATCAATTTAGAGAACTGCGAGAAGTATCGGCTCTCGACGTCACCGCTGCTGCGCTCGTCGAAGGAGGCGTTGATTGAGTTGCGCGAAGTGTACGCAATGTCCGAAACGATATCGAATTTATTCATTAAATCGCATTCATTGGTATCGATGGTAATCGACGCGCAGCGCAACCACACGTTCAACGAGTTCATCAAATCGAAGCCAATCGACGAATCGATTTCGAAGATCTATTCCGACATTCTCTCGGCGTATGATATGCTGCGGAAACGGCCCAAAGAGGAGAGGAGTCGGAAGAGCGACAACACAGTTATGGTGAAACTGCTCTGCGATTGCTTCCAATTGGAGGAGAAGCTGATGAAAGACATCTATTCGTATATTCGAAAACTAATCGACATTTTGCTCCAAATCGAAGCACACGAACGGGATTTGCATCTGATTCTGAAGACAGTGACCGATTCGATACAAAAACTCAATTCATTGCAAACCAAAGTTCAGAGCGATTTGTGGACTCACTTCGAGCTGCGAATACAGGAGTCGAATGACTCGAACTTCAATCCCCGAAACCTCACCAATTCGATGGGCTCTTCGCTCACGAGCAACGAGTTGCTCAACGAGAACGAGGCGCTCATGAATTCCATTCGACAGCTATTCGATCAGTTGATTGTCTCTCGAATCCAATCCGTCAATACCAGTGCCACTAACGACTCGACGTCCAGCGACTCGAACGACTCGTTCATTCATTTGTGAAGTCGTGTCGTCTCTTCACTTCATCGTCTCTTCGTTTCTGTTGTTTCTTATGTCAAATGTTTTGTTTGAATTGTTTTTTCTTTCAAACATTTTAAAACATATTTTTGTTAACTAATAATTGACTTAAATATAAAGTTTTATTTGTATTTAATTAACAACTTGTGAATTGCAACTAAGCCTCTAAGCCTTTGTAGGCATCTATTTATTCTGCATATCGTTTGCGTTGAACTATATTTCAAAGAAAGACAACTATTTTAGTAATTATTTATAGAAATTATTTTTTATAAATTGCAATAAATGTTTCGCCTTTTTACAGGAAATTGTATTTTTGTATTCATACCGAATTGCACAGATGAATTGAATCGAAATAAAATTATATACTTGCTTCAAGCTTGCATAGACAAATAACCCGTTTCATTGAACTTGATATACAAACCTTTTAACATTGGATTAAATTTTTATTATTACAATATGTACTAAATTCGGACAATATTGTAGTTAATGGGTAAAAATTAAATTAGTGTTTAGTAAATTCTTAAATGGATTAACAAGCAGAATTTTCCAAATTACATTTCTGCATTACATACTGATTTGGTAAGAACTAACATCAGAACTCATTTCGATGGAAAAGATAACAAAATTTGGTCATTAAGTCAAATCTAAATCCTTTTGGTTTCCTTTGACTATATTTTCAGTTACACTGTATTATTACGACAAGAATTCCGTTAATTAAGACGCAAAGGAACTAAACTTGCTTAAAATAAGATGCTCATTTCAGCTGTTTAGTAGTTCTTTATAGTTAGTGCCAAATGAGTGCTTAAATTTCGACAAAATCATTAAAATGAGAACTTTTTTAGTTTTCGTTTGCTTTTCAATTGTCTCACTATTTTCAATTCGCAAACATTTTTCTGGTAATAAACAAAACTTTTTTAATTTTTCACTAAAATATAAACCAATTATCGAGTAATCGATGCAAACATTTGACGTCTAGTGAGATGTGATTCGGCAGTGAATGAGACGACGGAATGCGAAGAGGGATGGCATCAGTTCGGGAAGAAGTGCTACAAATACCACAACGACTTGGCCGGCGCCAACTTCCACGACGCGCTCACCATTTGCGAGTACGTCTATATGGCCACTCTGGTCACCATCCACTCGGAGGACGAGTTCAACTTCGTGTCGGCGCTGGTGTTCGACAAACATCACGCGAAGTACTCGGTTTGGATCGGTTTGATTCGCGTCAGTAACGAGACGTTCATTTGGTTCGACAGAAGTCCTCTTAATTACACGAATTGGGGCCCAAATGAGCCGAACAATTGGAATTCGAAGAACTACTGCGCGGTCATGAGCTCGGCCTCGTCGGCGCGCGGCAAGTGGTTCGACGTCGGCTGCACCACCACCTACCTGGTCATGTGCCAGAAGTACCTGAACGCCGACGACACTGACCTCCGCCTCATTTACACCGAAGGCGAGGCCGCGCTTTCGGTCATCGGGGAGACCGACAGGGAGTTCGAAGTAGACGCCAACGCAGCCAACAGTCCCCTTACGGCGCAAATGAATTCGCTGCGAGTCTTGGCTAACGTTAACATTGTTTTGACGACTATTTTGTTTGTTATTATATTTGTTTATTCAGTTAAACATAACTTTAATTTCGATTTCATTCAACGCATTCGACTCAATAGACAATTCTCCGCATTTCAACATTTTGACCGAAATTCCGAAATTCATATTTAATCAAAAATATTTTTATACTCTTTAAAGAAAGTATGCATGCTACATATTATTATATTAGTACATATTGTTTGGAAAATATTTAAAATTTTATCTTTCTAATTACATTTTTTGTATTAAACTAAAATTATATCGGGTTTTATGTTTATATATCTTAATAATTATTTGTAAAATAAAATATTAAAAAATTTGTTATATGCTGTATTAAATGTATTTTTAATTATTACAAAAAATTCATTAAATTAAAAACAATTCATATATAATTAAATAAGGTGTTTAAAACAATGCTATCAAATAAATAATTGTTGCTAAAACAAAGCAATTTGCTTATTTTATCTTCCAAAATATTTATAACATACGCTTCTTATAAAAAGTTATAAAATTTAATCATTGAATATAAAAATTTGCAATTGTCTGCAAAAGTGGGAGATATGCGACCGAATAATTCAAACTAATTGTGTTATAGACGTCAATAAACTACAGCATTATTTCGTTTATTATTCTATAATTATGTGAATAGTCATCGCTTTTTGTGTCTATAATACAGAGAAAATACAATTGACTTTTCAGATGCGGATATCGGATATCCCTTTCAATGTTATTCAACAAATTACTTCGAAATAGATATCAAAATATATTAATTCAAGTTTACATCTAATCTAACCAAGCTTATTTTCTAATCTAAAATAACACTCTTATATTATACATCTCAGTTTGAGATTAATAAAAGTATAAAACAAATCTGATTTTTAACTGAAATATAAATCTCGATTAAATTAATACCAAACTCGAAATATTATAAACCAAAATCGAATAAACACTAAAATGTTACATGCTAACAATTGGTGAATTATTTGGCAAAAAACAGGTGTATATCAGATGTGTACAGATGTTACAATTGAGCACAATACAAAAAACTAATATACTATCATAAAGTATAAAAGTTATTTGATATTTCGAAATATTCGGTACAAAATTGGAATATTTTTTATGTGGCATTAATCGGCATAAATGTGATATTATTTGCGATTTCGACCTCTAATTACTGAATAATCACTTTCAGTGAAGTATTTGATAAAACTTGTGCTTTGATTATAATGAAGTCATTTAAAGCATTTGTTGTTTTTAAAGCTAAAAATATATAACAATCACGAAATGCAATGATTTGTATAAATTTTCAATTTGTTTGTTAGTTTTGGGAATTATTATATTTTTAGACTAGTTTTACACTGTATAAGCAAATAATCGCAAAAGAAACTTTACTTAGACTTGAAAACTTTCAAACTTGGAAGATTTGGATTAAAAGCTTTTTGTTTAAACTTGCCAAATTCGAGTGAGAGTATAAGAACATGCCTGGCCTAATAGCCGTGACGGGAGCGGCCGGCTATGTCGGGTGCCATTGTGTGCTTAACTTATTGATCAATGACTATGAAGTGGTTGCGATCGACAACTGTTCGAATGCTGTGCTCATCGATGGCCAGAACCTTCCGCAAAGTTTACGAAAAGTCGAAGAATTGGCCGAAAAGAGTATAAAAGAATTTATTTTCGCAGATCTGACTAAAAGCCAAATAATTGAAAATGTGTTCAAAAAGTATCGCTTCGATGCAGTCATACATTTAGCGGAACTTAAATTGATTTCCGAATCGATTTGCAATCCATTGGAGTATTACTCGAATAATATTAAATCAATCGTTAATTTGTTGGAAATAATGCAAAAATTCGAAGTTTTTAACCTTATATTCGGTTCTTCGGCACAAGTCTACGGAAAACCGAAATATCTGCCGATCGACGAATCGCACCCAACCGGGCAGTCACTTACCAATCCCTACGCGAAGACTGTTTTCACAACCGAACAAATTTTGCAAGACTTGTGCGCATCTGACGACAAGTGGACAGTTGTGTCGCTCAGACTATTTAACGTAATGGGTGCGCATTCTTCCGGAGACATCGGCGAAGACACGCCAACTGTTCCCAAGAATTTGATGTCTTATGTAACTCAAGTAGCGATTGGAAGACGACCTGAACTGAGAGTTTATGGCAACGATTACGACACGACTGACGGCACAGGTGTTAGGGATTACGTTCACATCGAAGATGTGTGCGATTTAGTGCTAATTGTTCTGAAGAAGATGTTGACCGACAAATGGAACCATTGGTATGCGTTTAATGTCGGCACCGGTTCCGGACATTCAGTCCTTGAGGTCTCAAAGCGTTTATTTGTATTTTGTAAACAAAAAACTAATTCAAACTAAACGCTAATTATAGGTGATATCAATGTTTGAGTCCATGTCGGGTCTTAGCATTCCTCACGAGTCGGTTGAGCGCAGACTCGGAGACATCGGTCAGAGTGTGTCGAGCATTGGATTGACTGAACAGATCCTGAGTTGGAAACCGAAGCGAACTCTTCGAGAAATGTGCGAATCGGCGCTCAAATGGCAGAACAGAAATCCGAAGGGATTTGACGACAAACATTGAAACTAAGCATTCAACCTACAGTATTATACATTTCTACTATGTACAATTTTAGTCTAGCATTAATTACCAGAATCAGGATTAGAATAAAAATAACCAAATTATTTCGTAACACATCTTAATATTTATTTCATTAAATATCTGATTTAAAAAATTCAATATTTAATCGATTGAATTGATTAGAAAACTTAAGGCATTCGGTAATCGTGTCTATCATTAAAACACAATAAGTTTTACTTAAATATCTAGTTCTGTAATCACAATAAATAATATATTGCTTATTTAAACATTCTAGAAATATTTTTAAATATTTTAAACTTCACTTTTTTGAAGTATTTCTCGGCTGAAGTATCATTTAGTCAAGTTATCCCTATTAGCAAGCTTAATGCTGTATAAAATTTATACTGTAATGTTACAATGTAAACTATGGAATATACCGGTAATAAAGACAGTTATACTACCGGTACTATTACAGTAACAGGTATAAATGTTAGAAGTACTAAAATACCGGCAATTAAGAACAAACTAAAACTAAACACTTTAGAAATGCATAATTTAAACAAAAATTAAGTTAAAATTTGAAATGAGAAGCGATTTATTAGTTTATCTATAAATACAAAGTAATGAACAATGAATTTGTTGAATACATATCACAGAATATTCTGTTGTTTTAAACTAAATTGAATACAGATTACAATCGAAACTAAATTTATCGCTTAAATTGATATGAAATCCAATTTTGCATTACATTTAAAAATAAGTTCAAATTTGGATTTTGTGTTATATTAGGAATTGAATCGAAAATAAAAATAAATGTATTTTTGTTGTAATTAATAATAGGATTAAAAACAAAAATAATTATCCAATTGTTCACCGAATAAATTGCATAGAAAAACAAAATAACAATTAAATTAATATTAATATTAGTGAGAGTTTGCAAAATAAATATATAATATATTGAATAAAATTAAATAAAAATTGATTTCGTATTGAAGTCGACGACAAAAGCGCGTAAATCGAGAAATGCATTCAATTTGTCCGACATTTCAATCGATAGGCAATGCGTCGACTGATTGCTTGCGTTTGGGTTTGAAATCAATGGCATTTCGCGGCTTCGGTCGACTGATTCGGATCACAATTGGCGACAATGAGAGAGAAGATGCAATTCCCGACACCACTGAAGCACAACAAGAAGACCGCTATCGCGAAGACCAGCGAACAGATAGTGCACGGCTTCCGCTCCAAGACATACCCGATTAGGTACAGCACGACAAACATCACGTGATTCTGCAGGAGAGTCGCGTTCGTCGGCTTCGGGATCAGCAGCACTGGGATCAGCCACTGCAGGCAATACATCGCCAAATGGTTCGGTTCGCTGATTGGCAGCCGCTCTACACCGACGCACCCGAAGGCCAACGCAGACACAGCCGACGCTCCGGTTTAGTGGCAATCAGTCGCTTGTTATCGCAAATCGCGATAAAACACTCACTTTTCGCGTCAATACAAACGCTTCACATTCGCGACACTCGACTCACCGCTCGTTTCGCTGCTCAGAGTCGGGACTATTGGTCACTACTTTCGGTCTCGACTTCCGGTCAAACACTTTGTCGACTGATTTGTGCGGAAAATGAAAACAATATTTCAATTAATTTCTGTTTTAACGCAAAATGTAAACACAAAACGATGTCATCGATGGTATGACAAACTGTCGACAGATGGCAGACATTCAACGCATTTGTAAACAAAATATTGTCTTTATTTCGAGTGAAACACAAAATATTTATTTTCGACAAAACTTTCAATCGTTTAGTGCTTTTGCTCGAAATTAGCCGAAAATTAGATTTAATTCGCGTTTCGGCGAAGACGTGAAGACATGTATGGGTTAGAAGAGGCGGGAATCCCGGGTAAGGAATACCTTCGCGATTCGCTGACCAATTGCGCGGATCCGCTCAAATCGATCGAAGAGTTTCAAACGGAGAACGGAATTCTGTTGCCGTCGTTGCGGCCAATGCTGCCGCTCCTCGACCTCCATGGCGTCAAACGACTCGAATTCCACTTCTCGGTGTTGGAGGAGTTGAGGGACAAACTGGTCGGTCGTATCGAAGACATGAACAAACTCGAGGCCAAAGAGCGCGAGAAGAAGTTGAAAGAGTTGTTGAATAAGAGCTTTCCGTTGGTTCGGGTGCCGTCTCTCCAGCCGGTAGTGATGGTCATAATGAAGAACTTGGATGTCGTCGAAGACAAATATCTCAAGCAATTGGTCGCCGATAAGGAACTATACGAGAAGTGCGACGTTTCGGTGAAGCGGCAGATCTGGCAGCAGCACCAGACCCTCTTCGGCGATGAGGTCTCGCCTATACTCTCCCAATACATCAAAGAAGTAGCGAATCGTTTATTTCCTTTTTCTTCTCATTTGTTCTGATTGTTTGCATCCATTGCCAGAAAGAGTCGATATTCTTCAGCTTCAAAGACACGGCGAAGACGTTCTACTCACTGACGCCTCGGGTGCGGCGCCAGAACGAGATAATCCAGACTTTGGTCAAAATGGTCGGAAAGAATGTTTTGCTTTACGACACGATTTTGCAATTCTTGCGGACACTGTATATCCGGACCAAAAACGTCCACTACTGCACACTCCGGGTGTCGCTCCTCATGGCGCTGCACGACTGCGAGGTGCAGGACATTACGGCTATGGATCCGTGCCATAAGTTCGGCTGGTGTTTGGACGCCTGTATTCGGGAACAGAACGTCGATCCGAAGCGTTCGCGCGAACTGCAGGGCTTTCTGGAGGGCGTGCGCAGGGGTCAGGAGCACGTGTTGGGCGACATATCGATGACGCTGTGCGACCCGTATGCCATCAACTTCCTCGCCCTGTCCTCCATGAAGATCCTGAACCACCACATCCAGAACGAGAGCCTCGCGCGCGAGAACCACGTGTTGATGCTATTGCTGCGAATGTTGAACTTAGGTCTTCACAGTTGGGATGTTCTCAACTCTCAGGTCTACCGCGAGCCCCGACTCGACCCCGACATCATCACTAAGTTCCTCCCAATCGTCATGTCCTTCATAGTCGACGATCAGGTCCGGAGTGTCAACGCGAAGCTCCCGCCCGACGACCGGGAGTCGGCCCTCGCTATCATCGAACACTCCGGGCCTCCGCCCGACGCCTACCAACAGTTTATCACTGATGACCGCTTGGCCTCAATTCTGGCCATTTATTACACATTACAAGTGACGAAACAAAAGGACAAACAGGCGGTTATGCGCGTATTGGGCACTCTGTCCGCCTCTCACGACAACCGAGCACTCGATGACCAGTTCCTTCATATTCTGGTTAATAATCTGATTGGAATGTCCGAAGACTTCTCGAGCGAAGAGTTCTGTTCCGTTGTGTTCGACGAGATATTTCTTCCGGCGCTCTCGTACGGCAATGTAGTGCACCATTTGATGAAACTCTTTTGGCACATTCACCCTCCGGTGCCCAAACACCGAATCAAAGATATTATGAAAATTCTGGAGACGTTTCCGTTTCACAACGAAAACAGTAAAACACTTTTCAAAGACCTAAAGCAAAGAGTTGGCGAACATCTGAGCAAACAGTCGGCGCCACAACTGTCCGCCCAAACCAGCGAAGACGTCGACTTCACGGCCTCTGTTCTCACTCCGGCAGCGCATCGCCATTAACTCATTTCCAGTTTTAAGCAATTTTTTAATTATTCATTAAATCAATAAATTTTGTTTAAATAATTGCATTAATTCTCTTAAAGCATCGAAACAGTAATTAATTGACAAAACGTTTAGTTTTGACTCAATTTTTCGGATATTTACTTAAATTCTTATTTAATGTTTGAATGAGTAATACAACTCTAAAGAGATTTAAGTAATAACCAGTTTATTCTCAATTCGATGGCCCCTTCTCCTGGCGCTGCTGTGATTGCGCCACCATTTGCAAGGCATGGGCCAAGTCTTGTCCGGCGAAGTTACACAGTTCGCAGTAACCGGGCGGTCCTACTGGCCCTGAGTTCCGTTCCGATCAAATTGGTTAGAGTTTTACACATTTTATTATAACTGCAATTCAAATGAATAATCGAATAGATTGTTGCTAAGTGTGAATACCTGGCTGACCCGTTACTCCTGCCGGTCCTACTCTTCCCTGCGGACCTCTTTCTCCTTGAGGACCGGGTAATCCTACCCCGGGTGGTCCGGGTTGTCCCACTGAACCCGGCGGACCCTTAATATTGATGTAAAAGTTATTTATATAATAAAAATAACGTAATTTCAATGATTAAATACCTGTTGTCCGACCTCTCCATCCTCTCCCCGGTCACCCTTTGGACCCTGGTCACCCCTCTCGCCCTTAGGTCCTTGTGGACCCTGGTGGCCTGGTACTCCTTTAATTGCAATCCAATCAAATTTATATACAGACACTATTTTATACTGATCAATCAATACCAGGCAATCCAATAAATCCTATTTGAATAAAAAGTGGTGAAAAGTTTTAAAACTGTACAGTGTACATTTTTAAAGCTTAAACCGACCTCTTTCTCCTTGTAGACCCATAGCACCTGCTTCTCCAGTCGGGCCTGTTTTACGGTTTACCCAAACGATTATAACCATGATACATTATATGATACATTCTAGATATTGCATTTCTTACCGGGCGGTCCCTGTGGGCCAACTCTTGACTTTCCTGGTCGTCCGGCAGGCCCGGGCGGACCTAATATAACAATTGAGTTGAATTTTAAATAATGAACTAATATTTGATAGTTTTATCGATAACTTACCCTTAAATCTCGTCGACAACTCATTCATATGTTCTGTCGATAATAAATAGAATTAAATAACAAACCATTCAATAGAATCGCAAACCTCTTAAAACAGTTGTAATTATTTCCTTCAACTCGTCTTCAGTGTATGTTTTGCCCGGAATGCCCGGCACTCCCGGCGCCCCGTTTTGGCCTCTCGGGCCAGCCTGTCCGGGTGCTCCCGTACCTCCAGGCGGTCCTGAAATACCGGGCCTACCTGGTTCACCCGCTGGACCTTTTTCTCCTGGAGAACCTGGAGGTCCGGCCTATTACATAGTATTACTTATTATTCATGTCTATAAACAGGACTTTCATACCGCACCTCTCCCTGAGCACCCGGGTATCCCATTCTTCCTGGTTTGCCGTCGTGTGTATGCGTTAGATCGCTACCGATTACACACTTTTAAAGATATTAAAATTATATCAATATTATTGAAAACTTTACAAATGTTTCTAATTTTGAAGACTATCGACGACTATACAGTGTGACATATCTCTTTTAGGACTCGTTTTAGATATCTCTTATTATTGCATTTTTAAAGGGCTTAAATCTTTAAAGAATTTATGCTATCTAACCTTATAGATATTATATTATATTATGAACATTTTTAATAAAAGAGGTTCTGTCTGCAATGCGCAAAAAGGTGCAGAGCACAAAAAATAGTTAAAACTGAAATTAATATTAATAAAGTGGGAGTTTGGCAGTAATTATATTAGTTTAAAATCAAATAAAATCTGGCCAGCTTATTCGCGTAAATTTGTGCCTTTTTATATCTATATACGTCTACGTATTTGCAAAACGAGTTCTAAAAGAGATATGTCACACGTTATAATTGCCTATAATTTAGGTTTTCTAAACAAATCGTAAATAGGATTCGAATTCTAAAACACATTCTATTGTCTAACAAATTATAGCAATGTTTTTGAAACATTCAAAACCCAAGTATCACCCCTTGACATGAAGGTCCGGGCGGTCCCATTGCGCCTTTTTCGCCAGACTGTCCGGCCATTCCCGGCAAACCTTGAGCGCCGGGAAGACCCGGTAGGCCTTGAATTCCCTTTTGAAGTATTAAACAATAAATTATTGAACATTTGTTTAACTAATTTAATAATAACCGGCAGTCCTATCGGTCCCCGTTGTCCGTCATTGCCGTCAAAACCCTATAAGAGTTACCAAACATTTTATTATAATTAATGTTTATATTATTTAACACTAAATCCCAACCCTTTCTCCTTTATCTCCTTTTAGACCACTCGGGCCCTTCACTCCCGGCTCTCCGTTACCTCCTCTCTCGCCTGACTCTCCTCTTGGTCCGGGTCTTCCTATTGGGCCCTTAAGACAAGTATTCATTTGATAATCAATACAGCATGGTAAAGTTTTATCGTTTATATATAAAGACTTCTGGTCCAATTGGTCCCTGCGGTCCAGTATCGCCATCCCTTCCTGGTATGCCAGGAGATCCCGCCATTCCCTTTTAAATGTTATAATTCCCTTTTAAATATAAATGTTACAAAAATAATGCATTGTAAATTTTTAACATTACCGGTGGACCGCGTTCTCCAGGTATCCCAAACCCCTGTCCATCCTTTCCGGGCGAGCCATCAATACCAGGAACGCCGTCCCTCCCGGGAACTCCTTGGGCTCCTCTATCGCCCTAAACATAAAGTGTTTATAAATATTATAGAAAAAGCAAATCATAAACCAATTACTCGCTCTCCTGGAGGTCCTTGAAGTCCATCCGAACCCCTATCGCCTTTCGGGCCTAAGCGGCGAATTAAATACTAAATAAATATTTGCTTTAATTTATACAGTTGTCATAATTCTACAAAGTCACCTTGTTCACCCGTAGCTCCGACAATACTTTGGCCCATTGGGCCGGGAGATCCCTATATAGATATAAATGTATAAAAACTGTATACTTTAACCAATTATTGACTAACCGGAGGTCCCGCCGGACATATAGGACATTCACTCATGGGTTGCGTCGGTGATGGCGTTGGCGGTGGCGGAGGAACTGTGACCACAGTTCGCTTTGACTAACATGTTAATATTTATATCGATGTTATATCATTATATATACTGTACGAAATAGCTTTCAAAATTGGCATGCTTATTCGTTTCTATAAATCTCTATTCTCTCACTAACCGCAAACTCCGCGCAGGACTCCCTCTCAGGTCGCGTCGGATCACAACTTACGACAAGATATTGCAAATCAAGCTTTCAGTCGATTTGAGTGAAATTGAATTAATTAATTAAACATTGAATTATTGAATGTAAAGTTGGAATTAATCTATCCTTCAATCTATGGCTCACCGGCACAGTAGTCAAGTCGTCCTCATACTTGGCTAACCAAATGTCGCCGTTTGTGTTGATAGGACTGCGGACGTCGAGCGGGAGAGTCGAGCGCTTCTGGCAGTTGTGGTAAAGAGTGACTCTGTCTGTGAGGACACTGAAGTGAATTTTGTTCCATTGGTTGTCTTCGCAGCGAATGTTTGCGAACTTTAAAGTTTGGATTCGATTGTTATAATCCAAAGTATATAAGTCTAAGCGCTGTTTCTTCGGCAGATAAGTGATGCCAAACCTTACGGTTAATCGTATTTACATTCCATTAGAGGAGAGGAGAGGTATTCAAGAATATTGATTAGTATATAAATATAGCTAACTGTGCGGCTCCCAACTCA
Organism: Metabelba pulverosa; assembly: GCA_034697605.1. Taxonomy (NCBI): domain Eukaryota; kingdom Metazoa; phylum Arthropoda; class Arachnida; order Sarcoptiformes; family Damaeidae; genus Metabelba; species Metabelba pulverosa. Next base: position 25,634 of record JAQIXC010000031.1, read on the forward strand.
TCGCTGATTCGAACTATAGTCCACGTCTCCTCTTTCGAGGGCCTCTTCCGGAACGAACAGACAAACGAAAACTGGTCCGGAAGGCCACTCGGGAACACATTACTGAGCAAAGCAGGCATTCATTTAATTAATTTAACTAAAATAGATGAGCACAGGCAGCACCTGGTAGGTAGGGTCAAATCTGCCTTTTTAGACAACCGATAGGCCGTTTGCATTTTATTAGAGCCCCGGACTCTCTTAACTCCCGGAAAGTCGAGGTCGAAGTTATCAAGTTGAAATCTCCTGATCAGGTCAAAAGTAGGCAGGTCGTCTGCGCCCTCGAAGTTGGCCGGACAGCCGCCTTCTGTAATGGGCAACAGAATTAGGAACTGGATGTGTAAACTTCAATGTCATACCCGTTTCGGCCGAATCTATTTGCTGTTGTCTTCTCGGAGTTAAACCATCGACTGATTGAGTGAAACATAAGTTATAAATCAATCAAAATTTTTTGCAAATATATTAACTAATATTCAATTTCTCAATATATGACTAACAATGGGCTCCGTTTACGCCGATTCGGGTGAAGACAATCAAATCGATGAGAAATACGACGAAAAACTTCTGCAAAGCGTCGATGAAATTCATAATTGAATTCGGATTCAACGGAAATAAGTGAACTTGAATTGAGTGAACATTTATAGGAAATAGAAATCGAAAAAGAAATCGGACATCAAGTCTAGTCAATGACTTGTTCCTCAATTCCAAACTATAGTAAAACTACTCTTTCGCTGCTTTCGCACAAACTTTTCGCGAATTCTTTTCCATGAATTCAAACGTAAGAAAAGTTTTTTTGTCGGAAATCTGTGCACATGTTCTGAAGTGTCAACAGATATTTTGGTGACATTTGGCTAAAAAATGTATTTACGTTAGAGTTAACCCAATTTGTGCTTTAAATTTCAATGAGACTCAAGATTTGTCGATATAATGTGCAATAAATTAATTGAAAATTGGTTTTCGATTTAATTACGCGAATCGACGAAATTGTGTTTGAATTCAGTCTTTAGGGAACATCTCGTCTATAAAATCAGATTTATTTGCGATTTAAGTCTAATTTACGATTGTCTACAAAAACAAAGTTTTACTTATTTATCAAATAATTAATCAAAAAAATAGTTCAAAATTCTTATGTTTTTTCATTACTTTAAACATTTATCGCCTAAAGAGAGGAATGACTTTAAAAATAGAGTATTTTAAACATAAGTCGTTTGCCTTAAAGTTTCAACATTTTTATGGTTAGAAAATTCAAAATTAGACTAAAACTGATTTAAATTCTATTAAATTCTATTTTATTATAAAAATACAACAAAAGGTAATAATAAAAAGAATGAGAGATTAAATAGAAACGCCTAACGGGTTATCACATAAACTATTCACAGAATCAGCTAATTATGTGTTTAAGTGAACGAAAAGAGGAAAACATTTAAACATTTGTTGAATTGAAGTAATTATAGAATCGAATCGAGAGATGTGTTAAAACAAAATCAAATCAAAGAGACGACTATCGGATCTACTCCTTCGAGTCGGCGATTCCGCCTTCGGTTATGGCAAACGTGGCCTCGTTTTCGGGTAAGTCCGGACTGTCGTATATCTTCGCGACTCTCGTCTCTCCTCTGCCTTTGCGCAGCGATATGCGGACAGTGGACGCGTGCGCCAGAATGTGGCCACCGATTGGTTTCTTCGGGTCCGCCTGGAACGACATGGCGGCGCCTGGAGTCGGGTATAGAGTCAGATCAGATCAGGTAGAGTAGGAATCATTCTGGCGTATGGGTCCGGATGTCATACCCGGGTCTGCAGTCATCTGATTAGTGATAAATATGGAGACATTATATTCTTCACTAATTTTCTGCAGTTTAGACATCATTTGCGCCAATTTCTGCTGTCGTTCGGAGAGCTCTCCCCTTCCGGAGTAGTCGACGCGGAATAAAGCCATAATAGAGTCGACGACCAGGAGTTTGAACTGCCCGGGCTCTTCGTGGAACTTCGCCGCCACCGCGTCTGCACCCGCATCGCACGGGTAGTTAGTCTCGTTAGTAATAAATATGGGGTATAATTAAAGCGCTTTTATACCCAAAATCTCGTACTGGTGTTCACTGGTGTGTGCCCTCACGTACAGCACATTATCGAGTGCCGACTCCTCATCCAATTCAAAACGACCCGCGATTTGCCTGAAATGACATTCAATTCAATATTTGTTTTGTTCGGCGAACGGGTCGCACATACTTGAGTCGGTCGGGACGGAAGGTGTGTTCGGTGTCAATAAACATCGCTTTCCCGCCCGGATAGCCATCACAGGGTATTTGACACGTGACTGATGGGTCGGATAATTGGCAATTAGTGAACAAAACAATGAGTACTAAACAGATAAACAGATTAAGTCGTAAACTGTTTGAAACACTGACTGCAGAGGGTGTGAGAGATCTGCGTCTTTCCGGTGCGGAACTCCCCGAACGCCTCCGTAATGGCCATACTTTCGATGCCTCCGCCCAAGAGTTTGCTGAGGAATAGACGATTCGGTTCGCAATTAGTGCCGGAATTGAGTGAATGGAGTGTTAGAAGTGTTCGGAAGTAAGCGCTCACTCGAACTCATGAGACCCGGTCTGCAGTTTGAAGACCTGTTTGCGCTGAACGGACACCTGATTGGCGGTCAGGAACTGGCACTCGGAGCTCAACTTCGCCGCCACTTCTTTGATTTTGTCGATCTTGGCTTCGCTCAGACCCTTAATGGCCACGAGTTTGCGCTTAACCGTCATTTGCAGGCCTTTAACCGTACAAATGCCCGAACCCTTCAGTTTCTTTATGTCCGCCGCGTTCTGCACCCAAACCACACCCACGACACCCGACGCACGACACCCGACGCACGACACCCGACGCACGACACCCGACGCACAACACCCGAGAGGACAGACAAACGCATTGAGCGACTAATGAGCGACTAATCGGTGCGAACTCTACTCACGATTCCATGATTTTGCAAGAGATCTATGTCTTGAAAGAACGAGTCCTGCGATCGCAAACCCGAACACCCGATCCGACCGAAGACACCGAAGACCCGAATAGTGTTAGCATTGAGTGCATTGGCGCCGAAACGCGTTGAACGCAAAACACTCACCTCTTCGTCATCCGTCGCACTTCCGTCCAACTGCTGGTCGAGACAAGACATGTCGACAACTGCTTACGACTTACCGAACGACCGAAAGTTGGCTTAAATTGCGGTTTAATTGCAAACAAACCCTTCGATTGCAGTCGAAGTGAAAGTAAAGCAAAAATCGAATTCTCTTTCCGTTTCACTCGAATTGCATTCGATTTGTATTCGAAACCAAATCTTCTTTCGTTCGAATGTTGGCTCCGATTCCCACAACAGTCTCCCATTGGTTGTCGACAAACACGTGGTTTATAGAACTCTCGTAAACACAAACATATGTTTTGCCATCAATTGAGTTGTCATTTATTGCGATATTTAGCGAAATTTGTTTTGAATTTGCATTGGATTTGAATCATGTCTTCAGCCGAGTGTCCCAATTGTGGTAATTGTGCGAAACTGAATGAAGTGATTAGAGAACAGAAACACAAAATCCATTTAATCGAAGTGCGGATCAAAGATCTGGTCAAAGCGTATAAGAAAGTGAGTGTCGAAAGAGACAACTTATTGGCCACCAGTTCTTCGGCTGTTCTCCCGCTCAACGACTCACACGAACAGCAAAAGCGATTGTCGTGTTTGGAGGCGAGTGTGGCCGACATGAGCGCCATTTGCGGCAAATATGAGTTGCAAAGAGTGAAAGACAAACAACTCATCGAAGAGTTGACGCACCGCTGCGAACAGTTGATCCACGACTCGAAGTCCAACCAATCGCTCGACTCAGTCGCCAACGAAGTGGCCGTTGAGTCGGAGAAGACGTTCCGACAAAGAGGTACTCAAACGGAAGACTCCATCGAAACTGAAACCAACGCTCAAAGTATCGAAACGAATGAGTCGTCGGCCGAAAGTGAGCCGAACTGTACGGAAGCGGAAACTCAGACCGAAATGGTCTCCGAATTCGATGCATTCAATGCGAGTAATCGCAAGAAAACGGAATTAGCGGTCGTTTTGCCGACGCTTTCCGAAACGCAACGCCAATCCGATTACGACTCGGACTGCGAGCAGTTGTCCGCTCGAAGCCGAAGTCGATCGCCGAGTTCGGGATCTAATTTAGACAATTATCCGGTGTTCGCGTCGGTCGGCAAAGAGATGGCGCCGAACAACGACCTGTTGTACTCAACGCCGAACTCGAGCGGCGTTTCGCTCTTCTATGCGAACGAATTGGCGCGAAAAGAGATCGATTTGGCCGAGACTCGGCTCCAGGCGCGCGAACACGAGTGCGCTCTTCGCGAACTCCAGTGGAAGTACAACACCGAGAAGTACAGGTCAGTCAACGACCCGATTCGACCGCTTTTTGTCCACTTTTTAATGTCTTTGATTGTTTGCATTGGATTTGAATTTGTTTTCTGTGTTTAGACTTCAGACGCGAATCAATGAATTGGAAAAACACTTTTCGTCGCAAATGTCGTCAAACCTACCGATGAGTTCATTGAATATAACGTATATTCGAAACGTTTTAATCAAATTACTTAACACTAAAGACAAACAACAAAAACAGTTTATGATTAACGCCATTCTCACGGCTCTCGAACCCAAGAAATCCGATAATAAGAAGTGATTTTAAACAGTTTCTCCCAATTTATACGCAATTATTTTATATGATTTTTATTTCCTTAATTACGGTATGAATGGTAAGAATTAGTATTTATTTTATCCATTGCATGAATTGCTTTGTTTCTATATTATCATGGTTAATTAATCTAATAAAGAGCAAATCAAGAAATGCTTGAAACATTTTGTTGGAAATTTCGAGTTTAAAGTTGAGCTAAAAATCAATAACTTATCGATTGATTGATTCGAAATAACCAATAATTGTCTGTTTATTAGAAGAAATAAATAAATTTTCAATTGATTGAAAAGGACGAGCGAATCGATAAACAGTAGTATTTTAAGATATAAGAGAAAAGTTAATATAAAAGAAAAGTTATCAGTTTAAAGTATTTAAATTTTAAAGTATCAAAAAGATCATTCCATATTTAACATTTTAAAAATCTATTTATATAATTTTCTGTATAGTAAATAACTTTTGAAATTATAAAAAATTTTACAATGTTTTAATGACTGAAGAAATTACAGTAGATAATTAAAAAAGTATCATGCTGACAAACAGAAGATACCACGAATTACTACTAAAATAAAACTAATTTATTAAATAATTCTTTGTTTCTTTATTGATTGACAAAAATATAACTTGATCATTAATAATTCAATATTAATCCATTATTAGCGAATATTTTTGACAAGTAGCATGTTGATTAGAGCTTAGTATCACGATAATCATAATTATTATCCTCAGCACAGGTGCAATATGGGAACCGACAACAGGGCTGAAGCCACGGCCGCCAAATCGTATTCAAGAGTCCGAACTGATTCGGAACTGATTTTATCGATCGTTTGTGTAAATCAACTGCTTTTGCAATAATGTTAACAATTCTTTGGTATTTATCCGTTTTGTTATCAATTTCGTGATCTTCTGCCGGATCTTTGCCAATGTTGTAGAGCAGCGGCGGATTATATTCGACCACATGTTCGCTATAGCACATGCAGACAAACTCGCACTTGTATTCACCTTGCTTATATTTCGGTTTTAGGTAATATAGTTTCCAGACATTGTCGGCGTCTTCTATATAGCGAACTCCGTGTAAATATGTGCCGCAATAGTGATAGAGGAACTGGTGGGGACTGGCAGTAGACGCGGGGTTTGTGAGCACCGGTAGAATACTCTTGCCGTCAATCACTCGATCGCTCGGAAGCGGAATATTCATAATTTCGTGAATTGTGGAGAATATGTCCATTTGACTCGTGGCCACTGAGATCACCGAATTGGCGGCGATTTTGTTCGGCCACATGACAGCTGTGGGCACCCGAATGCCGCCTTCCATCGCCCCGTGACCTTTGCCCCCTATTTACACCATTTTTTAGTGGATACAACTCTTAAGATTAAATAACTTTTTCAAACCTTTGTAAACGCCGTTATATCCCCCCTCGGGTTGACCATCAATGTCAACCTCCTCTAAGTGGCCGCCGTTGTCGCTACTGAAGTATACAAATGTATTGTCTCTTAAGTTATTTTCCTCCAAGAAGTCCAACACTTGGCCGACTCCGCTGTCCATTTCGAGCACACAATCGCCATATTTTCCAAAACCACTTTTGCCTTTAAACGGATTGCTAGGAAAGTGGGCTAAAAGCCGAAACATTCATATTTAATATTATAGTTAAGCATGCAACAATTACGAAAATAATTTAAACGGTTTAATACCGGAATGAACTTTAATGAAGTTGAGAACCAAAAGAAACTGTTTTTGTTGAGCAACTTGTTTGTGAATAAAACCTTTCGCCTCATTCACCAGTCGATCGGTAATGCCTTCCAACCGAATCGGTTGTTCAATCACCTGATGGTCGCGCATAAGAACACTATTCACTAATTTAATGCTCTTTTGGATAATTAATGCAAAGATAGGAATCACAACAAACAGAAAAACCAAAAGAATTGAAAGTTTTTTGTGGTTTAAAAAGTGAGCCATTATTGCAAACGTGAGACCAATTGCCGAAATTGTGGTCAATATTTCATAAAAGTAGGGAAAATAGGATCGAACGACACTCGCGCCGTCATCGCCGAAGTCCTTCAGATTAGTCAATGGAATGCCGTAGAAGTAGTCGAAGCCGTGATTCAGCGGATGATGACATCCATCGCCTTTCACTTCGCAGTCGTTCCCTAAATGCCATTTCCCGATCAAAGCGGTTCCGTAGTTATGGCGCTGAAGGCTCTTCGCGAATGTCGTCTCATTTGAAGGCAGACCACCTTTGGCCGCAACAAACATAAACACTCGGTTCCTAAACGCAGACGCCATTCCTTACAAATAATAATGCATAGTATTATTATTATAGTGCCGGTAATAATTCTTATATCTTCTCATCAAATATGACATACCGGTGCGAATGGGGTACCGACCGGTAAGAAACGCGCTTCGACTGGGAGTACAGACAGAGGCGGTCGCGATGTGGTGCGTGAGAAGCGCTCCGTCTCTTCCGATTCGGTCAATATTTGGTGTATTGAGTGATGTATTGCCGAAAGCGCTCACATCTCCGATACCCAAGTCGTCGGCAATCAATATCACGAAATTCGGTCTCGAATTCGCTATTGTCTGACAATCACTCAAAGCTATGACAATCGAAATCATCAAAACCTAAGAAGTGAATAGATTTTCGATAAAAACTAATTTTATTAAAACATTAAATTTAAACACAAATACACAATAGGTTTGAGAGAAAATCAAACAAAACATGGAATTTGTTGTCAAATGAGAAATCGGTATAAAAGCCGAAATGAATGACTCGATTATTTGGCTTTGATTTGTTGCAAAAACTTAATGTGTTTTTCCATAATATCGACCACAGAATCGGTTTCCGGTCTCTGGACTTTGTCGTCGAATTCGTGGCCGACTGTCCAAAGCGTTTCGATGTCGTAGACCTCGCGCACAGACTTCTGAAATATATGCAGAACTATGTTCTTCATGTCTACCACTTTCCAATCAAACGTGTCTTTACCGCCGAAGTCGAGGAACGGGTCTTTCGCCGATTTCTTCATTTTATACACTTTATTGAAATACTCGCAAAACGCCTGAAAAGAGTCAAATGTTTGGTTCAGTCAAACGCGAAATGAGTTAATCACATGAGAGGAAGGCCTACATTGATGTGTCGTTTGGATGTGGCGTTCGCTAAGACCAAGTATTCGCAATAACCCATCTCTTCGGGCACTCGGATGACTGCGATTTCCTTCAGGTTCTCCTTTCGCAACAATTGCACCAATTCTTCGACATCGAAAACACCGGTCACTCCTCTCTTCCAATCACGTCTGGGCTTACGCTTCGGCTTCTCTTGATATAAATACAACTCTTCGTCCGATTCGGTCCACTCTATCAGTTCGGGACTCGATTTCAGCTCATTATTAGCCATAAGTTCTTCGGAGACGTCGTAAATCACTTCCGAGTCTTCGTCGGAATACTTCCTAAACTTGGTTTCAATGGATTGTTTCAATTGTTTCGGCTCTTCAGTCACTACCGACTCATCACCTGATGAACCGATTTTCGAGAAATGTCTCTTCACTACAGAATAACTCAACGAATGTCTGGCCATTCGTTTGGCTCGGGTTTCGATATTACCGTTGCGACCGAAATGGCAATCATTTTGAACAACAAGTCGTTTGTTTGACGAAAATGTTTGAAAATATTTCAATTGATTTAAACTCTTATTACTTACGAACAGATAATTAGTAACTCTTTTGGTGAGAAAATTCATTTTCTTTGCCGTTCCGTACGATTCGAGTGAAACGAAAGAAACTTTAATTTCGTTAACAATTCATTCAATGAGTTAATAGTTTAACACATTATCCAGACATTCGGTTCGGCTCTTCAGCTCTACTTAATTGCATTTAAATCCAAACCTCTTCTCTACAAACTATACAGTTTTGTTAGGTTAGGTTAGGTTAAACTTTACAATGCACATTTTTAACCTTTTTATTTATTTTCATTCCGATAAAATCGAAATGATTAAATGCTGAAGCAATTTAATAAATAACGTTTAATTTTATGCAAATTATAAAAATAATAAACTAAATGAATAATAGGGTTGATTGTAATATAGGGCTAAACTTATGTTTACGTAATTTGTTTTCATATTTATTGCACTTTTAAAACGTATTTGTATTGTAAACAAGATATTTGCAAACAATTAATTGCCGTTTAATTGCTTTAATTTCGATATAATTGTTGAATAACTTATTTTAATTAATTTATTTCAATTCAAATCGGTTTACAAACTATTACCGCAAAAATGGGTTTAAATCTGTTCTATAAGTCACCGACAAATCGAAAGACAGTTTCGATTGAATTAGAAGTGAATGAAAATATCAATGATTTATATCGAAAAATATCACTAAAAGAGGTATTTAATTGTTGTTTTGTTTTGACTTTTGATATGAATATAACCTAATATTTAAACACATTTTTAGTCGATTCCTGAAATTGAATTCAAATTGTATTCAAACGGAAAGCGTTTGCAAACGACTGAACGCTTGACAAACGATTCGGTGGTTAGAGTCGAGTTCGGACTCAATGGAGGAAAAGGAGGTTTCGGTTCAATGCTTCGCGCGATTGGCGCTCAGATCGAGAAGACGACTAATCGCGAGGCCTGTCGGGACCTGACCGGCCGTAGACTTCGGGATATTAACGAAGAGAAACGGATTAAAGAGTGGATCAAAAAAGAGAAGATTAGAAAAGAAGAAATGGAACTAAAGAGGAGACAAAAGTTGGAGAAATTGGCCAAAAGACCGAACACTGAGTTCAATGACTTGGAGTTCGAGCGCAACCGAAGTGAGATTCCGGACATCGTTGACGAAGCGCTCCAATACGGCCTTCAAGTGCAGCAAAAACAGCTGCAGAGCAGTAGTGCCGGCCCTAGTGGTGAACAGGCGGTCGACAAACGCAAAGCCAAACGAGAATTGGGGCCAAAGAAGCGAAAGAAAGTCTCGCTTCTGATTGGCGTCGACGACATCGAAGACAGCGATAGCAGCGAAGACTCGACCAGTGATTCGCAAATGACTGAAGAGGAGAGCACTTCCGACTCGACTCTTGCGAATCGAAATTCGGATAATTCGAAAATATGCGACCAATCGAAGGCGTCGGACAATAGCCCCGAAATTATTCAAACTGTCGACGAGTCTTCAGGTTCTGCACAAACCATAGAGGAGTCAACTGATGATCAAAATAAGGATATAATTGAAGACAAGATTGTCATCACTTCTGAAACTAGTGAACAGATGTCAGAAGAGGTCCGACAAACCAATGCATCGAAAACTACTGAATCGAGTGAAGCGAAAGTCGATTCTACTTCCAATTCGTTTGATCCTAAGAACGAAGAAGTCTTCGAACCATTGGATCTAATGGCGTTCGAAAGCGTCGAACAGTTGGAAAGCCTTGGTTTGGAACGACTCAAACAATCTCTGATGGCTTTGGGCCTCAAATGCGGCGGAAGTCTCAACGAAAGGGCAAACCGTTTGCTCTCTATTAAGGGTTTAGACGTCAAAGACATTCCGAACAAATTGTTCGCAAAGAAGAAATAATTTCAATTAATGTTTGCATAAAATCTTTTAGTATATCATCGAAATTCGTAAAAATTATACATAAAATAAATAATTAATTATATTATTGAAGCATTTTGACATTAAAAACATTAAATTTATACCGAAATAAAAACAATTCGTAACCAATAATAGCCTAATTATTGTTTTTTACGATCGACTGCTTTCATAGAAACTGTATAAAAAATAAGAGTTATATAAACTTTATACTGTATAAGAAAATATATTTCAAATCAGTTTCCATTCAATTAATATTATGTCAGTTTGTCTCGACTGCAGTCGAGTTCATCCGAAGCGATCGAATCGATTGAAATCGAGTGTAATATCTCATCAGTTATTTGGAATCGAGATATTTGTCGCTCGAATAGCATATCCGAGTCATTGCTTTCGAAGCTTATGTCCGAAATGTTTATCTAAATTATGACAAATCGTTAATAAATTTTTATGTAATAAACGAATTGATTCGATGAACAAAAACCCGGAGCACCTCAGGAATGGTAGCCCTTCTGCCGGTTGGGGTGGAAGTGGATGTGTGGTAGTGCTGCCAATGTCGCACCGAATCGGTTCGAAACTCTTCAATAGCGCTGAACTGCTCTTCAACTGAATCTTCATTTCTATTTGCGATGAGTTTTTGTTTTCGCGTCAAATCTGTCGAATCAATAGTGGACTCAAAAATGTTTATCTGTTTCTCGTCACTAGTGTTGACTCGTTTGCCGTCGAATTCCTTTCGAAGATTGCATTTCTCTATCAATCGTTTGTTTTTGCATTTATTCGATCGCTTCGAACGGCTGCTGCTCTGCACTGGCATTGCATTCCGAGTTTGACTCAAATTTGATTCACTTTTCGATTCTTTCGATAAGTTTCTCGAATTCTCTTCATTTCTCTCCATTAGTCCACTTCTTCCAGTTATGACATCTATTTATTTAATCTGTTGGACATTTTTAATTAATCTAATAAACAGTGTAAATGTATAGATCAAGAGCTATACCATGTTTATAGACTCTATAATTAGTGAGAAACTAATCTAAAAGTAATAGCAAATAGTATTGAGACTTAATGAACGATTGAAGCGAAAACGCGAATCGATTACAAGTCAATTAGTGACTAGAATTCGATAATAAGTGAATCGATCGACTGTTATGTAAATACTTTGCTGAACAGGAATACACGAATTGAGACATTTCGCCAAAAAACGGCTCTAATTACTGCCGAACTATACCTACTCTCGCTATACAGTAGTACTAAATTCCAGATAGACTTTCACGCGCTTCCACTAACTTACTAATACTGTAATGCAAAAATATACTCTGCATTCACACTCTAACCTTAAATAATCGAGCTTTGATACTGTTACAGTACTCATGAATAATATTTATACTTGAGAGTTGACAATAGATCTTGATGATTAATTTGCTTTACAGTAGAAATAATTTTTACATTTTATAAAATGCATTTATAAAGAGAAATGAATAGAATTGAGAAATAGGCGAAACTCGAGTCAACTTATATTAAAAAATTCTTCGGATTCTATAACTAAGCGTAAGCTTGGCTTTCATTAATAAACATCGAAAATAAAGCAAATTTTTCACCCAGTTAATTTATTTAGGAAATTCAAATCATCACGTTTACCGGGTTAATTAAATTTAAATTAAAAACAATTGAATTTTCGTCAATACAAATAGAGCCAGCACAATACGACAATCCGAAGTAGACAGCATAAAAATAAAGATCGAAATATCTAATTATAGGAGACTTTTGCGAATGAAATCACGAAATCGACAATAAAATAGTGCAACGAATCCGAAGCCACAGTTCACTACTTTTGACACATAAATCAAATCAGTGTTTCTCTCTCTTGGAGTCAAGTCTTGAGCAGATTTCTGTCAGAGTATTAAAATCGATTCATAGAATTTTTGTTTGATAAAATATATATTTATTCAGATAAGTTTTATTATAATATCAAATATAAATATCTCATTATTAGGATATTTTGTTCGCTTGAGTTGGCGAACGAAATCACGGTTTGAGTTCTCACTACTCGTTCGCTCTAAGAGTGATATTTGTTGGGCGAAGACACAGAAAATCGATTGTTCGCTAAAGAAATATGTATGCTATTTTCTAACTATCACGATTTTTATGCATTTTTTGACATAATTTGATAAAAAGTTATTTAGAAATGTCAGACACATTGAAATGTCAAACGAAATCAAACGTACGGAGAGTGAGAGTGAGTGAGAGAGAGGAGAGAAAATGGTTTTTGCATTGCATTAAATCAAATACATTTTGCAAAACAACATATTAAGTATTAAATGTTTTAACAAAACAGTGAATTTGGCAAAAATGTTATGCAAATCGCAAATACGATTAGAATACGTTCACTCGACTTGACTTTTGCTCCGAAAATAAATTAATTTTGAATATGTCTTCGGCTTCTCATACGTTGTTTCGGAACTCGAATTCACTTTCTATACGAAAACATTTTCTTCTCTAAACTCAGCTTTTTTTGCCTAAATTAGAATATTTTTCTAATAAAATTTGAATTATATATGTTTTTATGTTTTCAGCGATAAAGTCAATTATGAATTCCATATGCGGTGACAATAAATAAATTTTTTCCAATTATTCTGCAATTTCCGCACATTTTTGAACAAAAATTTCTTTTGTTTTCGATTCTATTCTTTTGATTGAAATTCAATACAAATACAAAATCGTGTGTAATATGTCTGCTATTATCCCCAGAAAAAGGCAATAATCCAGTGTTTCATAACAGTTTAATATATAAAATATATACTGTATTATATTTAAAATACCTATTCTCGTCGAATCGGTTTTGTAGTCCTTTTTTCGCGAAAAGAAATTATGTTTTTTAGCACTAAATTTATTTTCACAGTTGAAAGTGCTTTGAGTTTTTCTATTTATTCAATTTTAGTTTTGGTGAAACTGTTATTTTTTCTATATTTGAACAAAATTAAATAAATTCTTTCTATATAAAATGCTATTATTAATATAAAAAAACATTGCAACACGTTTGATATTTTACACCATTTATCAAAAATGTGTCCGCACAAAATGTTATTGAAAACATACAGTATAATGTAACATGTAGGATAATATTGGAAAAAATGATTCAACAAATTGCAATTTTGATTTAAGCATTACAATAATAGAATCAATTAACTTCTCCAAAAGCTGAGTAAAGCCTGAGTTAATTGCAAACAAATTATAATATATTATTCACTCTTTGTTTGAAGACTAACTGTATTCTTAAAGAATCGTGTTTTTGTTTGTTTATTCATATTAAGTCAATTACTAATTGGTTGACAAAAAACAGACATGTTTAATTTAGTTTATTGAATAACTAAACCCGGGTTTATTTCAATTTAATTAGAATATATTAGAGTATCCAGCAAATTCTATTAATTATCCATTAAAGCAAATAACTTAGTTTTATTATTCTTAGCAACAAATAGTTTTAGTTTTCAGTATAAGAATAAAAGCAATTTATTTTATACTTGGAACAATTTTGTTTTATTATTGAAAACTTTAATAATTTTTGTTGAATAAAACATGAATACAATATTCCTAAAAATGCTACTTGATTTTTGAAAAAGATTTCATTAATTTTAATCAAAAAATAATATTTATAATACATTAAAGTATGAATTAAATTTATACAATAATTTATATACATATATAGAATATAACAGAATTTTTATGTGAATTCCATTTAAAGTTATGTCAAATAAAACACTTGAAAAGAATTTTTGCCAAAAGTTTACATAAAGTCGTAATTGCTTTTAGTTTTAGGTTTATTTCTATTTTTTAATGAAAAGTCCTTTTTATGAGTTTATCTCAAAGAATGTAACGAATCTATAAATAAATTGAATTACATTTTATTGTTTCTGAATTCACAGCAAAGAAAATGTTTGGAATTTTGGTAATAATTTGTTTTATTATGCATTTAAATTATATTTTATCTAGCTTTATTCTTATTATTGTTTTTATGTTTACCGACAATAACACCTTTTTATACTATATATACTGACTTGTGAGTATTAAATTTAAATAGATGAATTAAAACTAAACTTAGAACAAAATAAGAATTTATCTTAACAACTTAATAGAAAATCATTTATAATAAAATGAAATGTTTTTTATATGTGTAAATTTATAATTTATAGTGAAAATGAAGAGTTTTACAAATATTTACTAAACCTGAATTATACTGTATTATAAGCATAGATCCAAAATTTCGTTTCAATAAATCTATTCATTTATTAATTTTTATTAATTTATATCTGAGTAAACTTTTAGTTTAAATTAATGTATATAATTTTCAACATTTAATTAATATAAATAAACATACAAATATAAATATGGTTCTCACAGAAATATTTATCTAAACAAATATAAAAGTTAAAAACGATAAATATAATTCACATGAGTTTATAGAACATTTTATTGCAAATTTAAAATTTAACAAAGATTAAAATTCAATATTACTGAGTTTATGCCAAAAGTTTACTCAGATATAAATTAATAAACACTAACAAGTGAGTAGATTTATTGGGGCGAAATTTAGAGTCTATGATTATAAGGTATTAATTACGGGTGGTGAAATTCTGTACATACACCCTAATATATACGAATTTATCAGTTTTGTAAATTATATACATAACAATTTACTGCATGGTTTTGATGTTAAAACCAATTTTAAGCAATAAAACTCCAAAATTAAATGAATGCAAAATATTAATTCTTGTATTCATTAAAATGTATGGAAATTTAAACAAATACTCTGTATATTCTTTCATTTACTTTACATATTACAACAATAACTTGTTACATTAAATTTAGCAAAGTTTATATGTATTATAATAAACATTGAAATTGTTTTCACCAATGAGCCAAAATAAAATAACAAAATAACATAACTGTCTTATAACTGTGAGATTAAAATAATAAACTGTACTATTTTAATGTTGCATTAAAAAATTAGCCTCTATATTAAATAAATTAGAGTTGAATTTATTTTAGAATTGGGCATTTGATCTTTGAGTACAACTAAACGTTTGCATTAAATAAATTTATATAATTGGATATATTCCGGGTCAACAAGTTAGAATTTGCTAAATAGATTAAAATGAATGCTTTTTTGTACAACACTTTATACAAATGACTAAAATTATTTGCCAAAACACAAATTTTGATTGTGCTGTTCAAATTTAATTCTGAATGTTACGTTTTAAATATTAAAAAATAAAATAAAATTCAAGGTGAACGCAATAATTTAAAGAGTAAGAACTTAACAAAATGATAAATTATGTTAAATGTAGAATTATATAGAATTGAAAGTGTTTGTTCCATTTCTGGTCCAAAGTTGTGATATATTTATTTTCGCTTATATCAGAAATTGAGAATAAATTCAAAATTTAAGCATGGCAAATATAAAGAGCGGTAGAAATGTATAACGAATGAATAGTTTAAAAATATAAACTCTGGGCTTAGCTGTCAGTGCGATTGGAACGCGTCGTTCATCGCCTGTTGTTTTGGCATAAATAGCGACAAATTTGCGAATACTTGATATGAATAGCTATTATCGAAGTTAATGATGTCTTTCGATTCGACAGTTCTGTCGACACCGGCTCTACTGCGGCTCCTCTGCGGCCCTACGCGGGCTCTACTGCGGCTCTACTGCAGCTCTGCCGGCGCTGATGCGGCAGATGCGTCAGTGCTGTCCATCTGCGCCGCCTGTGCCGTATCTTTCGGTGATGTGCATCTGTTGAAGGGTGACATCGCAGTCGACATCGCACTCGACATCGCGCCAGACATTCCAATTTTGATATGAAATCCCTGCGACGGACAGTCAATCGCAACGTTAGGCAGCGTTGCGTCAAATCAGTGCTACGACACTACGGTCTCGACGCACGACAGGCAGACAACAGTCACAACACTCACAACAGAGCCATTAGTTTCGATTCGAGTATATGAAAGGCAAAAGCAAACCATTCGCTTACCATATATATGAAGAGCTGATTCCACGCCATCTCCGTCTCGTCAGTCCACTCCTCGAGAGACGGCTTTATTGCGTATATGAATTGCGGTCCCACCAGCTATTCGCAAATCAAACTTAACATGCTTAATTTGATTAAACACTCTAAACATTCTATTCATTTCCGAAATTAATATCTACTATATAATACACTCGCTCTACTGTATAGATTCGATAGCTTACATTCTTTCTTTCTTTTTATTCCAATCAAATATTAGTGCAATGTATTTTTAATTAAATTTAGCACTCATTAATTTTTGTTTTGTTAAAAAATAATTTCAATTTGTCTTGGTATTTTTTTAATTTATTGTTTTTGTACTAGTAAATTTAGTGAAGTTTTCATATAATTAAAATAAATTTAGTTTTATTAAAAATTTTAAATGACATTTACACAGTTCTAAATTTGACAATGTTCTTCACTAAATAATTTTTAATGCAATTAAGCAATGTAAATCAAATTATGTCAATTGAAAGTATGGCAAATATGTTATACACTGGAAAAATTTATGCAAAATATTTTTTAGCCAAAAGTGTATTTCAATTTTTAAATTATAAAAATATGCATTTTTGACTTTTTTTTGAATAACTTAAAGATTTTTGCCTAATATTTAGTAATTTTAGCTTACATCATTCAAAACAAAAAATTATTAATAATTTTTTATATACATTTTTGTCAATACTGTATCATAAAATAATTATGCAATTTTATAGTCAAATATATATTAGTACCATAAAGTAGCAAATTTGTATAAAGCTAATAGCAAACTACCATGTTAACAGTTAGATTGTAAGTATGTTTGCATTTCTCACAAAACCACATGCTAATTAAGTAGAGAAAATCTGTTATATTACTTGAGCAAAATATACAGAATCAATATTGGCATCAATTTATTGCATTCGTATTCTGACTTCTCAACTGATGTTTGCAGCGACTCATTGATTGCATTATAACATCAATCGAATCAAAGATTATAGGAAATAGCGAATCGATTATCTCTACACTCCCTCACACTCCGCGTACTTTCAATTTGCATCAATTATCTAATTAAATCTCTACAAATCATAATAATATTTTACTTTAAAATGCTAATTATTCAAATATATACAATTTTAAGATGTTTTTTAGAATTTGAAATGTAAAATAAAATCAAAACATTTGAAAAAATCAATATTTGCTAAGATTTGTGAATTTCAAATCACCACTCATTTGGCTTTAGGTTTCGGACATCACTACCAAAAAGCCATTAATGAGGTCTTTGGCTAATTTTAATTGAAATTTTAGATTAAATATTAGACAGTATTTTAATTAACATCTACAAAACTTTCACTTGTAATAAATTACAATACAAAATTACTGCAGTGAAGTTTAATGGAAAGACTAAATTTTATAGCTATTTACAAGCAGACAATTGACAAGATTTTTGGTAAAATCTAATAATTTTCAAAAATTCATTTAAGATTCGCTGCGAAATAGAATTGCGTTAACAACCAGGGCCGGGCTTAAAAACAGGCAAAATAAACTTGCTCCCGTTATTATTGTAGTGATGAACATAATTATTTTTATAAGACAAAAACTATTCGCATATCTCGTTTGTTTTAAACGTTATACTAAACCTAAATACAGTGTATAAGTTATACAGTATAACATGCAATTGACTAGCAAGTTCAAATATAAATTCTAGAAATTAATAGAAAATTTTTGTTAAACTTTTAATATACAGTATTAATTTTCGTGCAAATCTCTGCTTAAATATTTGTTTTATTAGTTCGACTCATTATAATTCGTAAGTCTAATTCGTAATTATAATCTATGAGTAATTATTTACTCGCAATGAGCAAGTATAAACTACATATGATTAATAGCGTAGAAAACAAACCGGAACATATTTTAAATATATATGCAGTTATTCACTTTAAACACTTACGAAATTAATTATATATGAATTTACAGAGGGTTATTTTTTTTATTAAATATAAAAAGTATAAGTGTAAATTATATAAAAATGTGTTTCGGTTTGTTTTCCACGCTATTCATCATATGCAGTAGAGGTACTCAATAAGAACATTTAGGAACTATTTTATCGTTTTGGCCGGCTTTGGTAATGACTATAAAAGTTTTACATGATAAAGTGTTGCTTTCTACTGTAATTTAAACTTTGAACTGGTCAATTTAATTCTTAGCAAACTTTTTAAAATAATGTATAATTCAAACGCTTTGATCGCTATTAGCCAGATACTAGTCAAGTGCTTCTTAGGAACGGCGATTGCAAATAATTTTATATCAAGATCAATTTTAATCTATCAAAAAGCTTTCGTACTACGTGCTTGATGTCAGAGTTTAGGTTGAAAATGCAATAAGATGAAATTTAAATATTTTGTAAAGTTTATAAAATGCCATTCTAGCAAATACCATGTTAGACTGTATACATTGTACTGTTAATACAGTATTATAAGTTCAATATCAGTACTGTCTTCTAATCCGACAATATTATGCACTTAAAGCAAATCAAGTTTAGCTCAAATAAGTGAAGACACACTTGAATTGACTCGAAATAAGTGCGAAATTCGATGTTTACGTTAATAATCAACGATTAGTTTTTGGCATTTATTCCATACAAAATACAAATTTACTCTGCTACTATTTTATTATTGCTCAAATACTGTATCTATATTTAAACATGATTTTTATTAAGCTATTGCATTGCAACAAAAAGTTTGAATTTCAAATTATTTCTTTGTATTTCTTATTATTTCAGCTCATTATAGAAATTGCAATAAACTGTCATTTTACATTTTCTTAATGACTTAGCAGCTTGGTAAAATTGTATAATAAAAAATATATTTATTAGACTTGTATATGACTAACATGAGCGTAAAAATATTTATAATTATAAATTGATTAAAAATAAAAGTCTATTCAAATATAATAATGTAACTAAAGCTGAACAACGTTTTACATTTGATATTGTTATGATATAAATATCAAATCCAATTAATATTTGATACATGAGTTATATTTGAATAATAATTTTGTTCATTGCCTTTAGAAATAAGTTTTTAAAATTTTATATATTTTGTACTGTAAATATAGGCCTAAATAAGTTATAATTATAAAGTAACAATAACAGATTTCTACTATTTGTGCTTGTTAGTAATTGCTATAACTTATACTTTTGATAGATTGTTATTAATTGCAATGATAAAAACAGTCTGGTAATTTTTTAAAAATTATTATTGTGTTTTGTTTTAACTTAAATTATTTATCTAAAAAATAAATTTAAAAAATAATTTGTATAATAAATAGGGTTAGCAAAATGAATGTTGCTAGAAAGTTTTTCCATAAAATTTCTCGAGAAATTTTCTAAAATAATTAATAAAACAAAAACTAAAAATGTTAAAAATATATAACTTAAATAATTTTAAATGTTTTGATTAGTGGGTTTATTTAATTGTATAAAAACTATAGGTTGCATTTTTTCAATAAGATTCCCATTAAAAGAGAAATAAAGGGGCTATTATATGCCTAAATTATCTGCGGAATTTATGTGCACATAGTAACTATGGACACCATTTTAAAAATCTATTTTAAACTTAGATCCTTAAACACCGAAAATTATTTGTAAATAAACAATATAAATATAAATAAACTAAATAATAGTAAAAAAAATTAAAATTAGTGTTATTATTTTAAAAATTCTGTAAAACATAAAAATAGCCATAAATACTTATTTACAAAATATAAATAACATAAAATAAATATTAAAAATATATTTTAACTTTAAGAAAGTCTTACTGAAATTTATTACAGTAGAATTCGTTTTAAAACATAAATATTCTATAAATCTAATTGAATTCAATAAATAATATATGAATCCCATTGAAACCTATTGATAATGTGGAAATCCCATTGAAACCTATTAATAGTGTGGGAATCCCATTGAAACTTATATATAATGTAGAATTTTTATTGAAACATTAAAACATTGTGTGTACAGTATATCATTAAACTCAATTTGTATTACAGTAATCTCATTTGATTTAATTAATATTGTGAAAATTACAATGAAAACAATCAGTATTTCTGGAATCATATTAAAAATTATATTAAATTAGCAATTTAATAGAAATACAATCAAGTAAATGATTACTTAAATAGAAATAATTAAATAAATTTTGTTATTAATAATTTTTCTAAAGATAAAAATGCAATAAATTTCCGTAATTTTGTGGAAATAATTCGTGTTAATGTTTACTATAGGGTTGAAAATATATTAACACGCACATATATTTATGTTATATTTTTTTTAAATATGCGTACTTACTGTAAACATTTATTGTTTATAATGAGAATCCCATAAAGAGAAATTTCTTAAGAAACTTTCTAGAAAATTTTTCGCTTATATTAAATTTCTAGCAATTTGTTAACCCTAATGATAAAGCAATTTTGATATAATTATTTAATATTTTACTTATATAATAATTAAACTTGTTATCAAATAAAAAAGGAAAATAAAGTATATAAGATTCAAAAGTGTTAAAATTTCATTAGTTTTTACAATCTTCTTATCTCAAATAAATTGCTATTTTAGTTACAAAACTCTTAATTACATTCAAATATAAAAACAATTACTTAAAACTGTTTGGCTAATTTAATTTTAAATGCCCATGTGCTTTTATATCAATTAATTTTATGTGTAATAATAAGCTATATTTTGAAAAATAACAAAATAAGTGAAATCCTTTTTGCAGTATTAGAGAAGAATTTAGGAAATTATTCATTTTAATTTGTTTAGCGAAAAAGCATTGTTTTATCCCGTTTGCGATGATAAGCATTTTGTTGTTTTAGCAAAACATTTTGTAAAATCTAACGCAAAACTTAATGCTTTGTAAAAATATTACATTTATACTTAATACTGTAGGGCTACTGTTTAATTTAAAATGAAATAAATGCGCAAATAATTAATATTTTAAACTATTTAAAAATTTTAAAAACCTTTTGATTGCTTGTAGTTACATTTAAAAGACCATGAATAATTTAGTCGAAATTGGGACATGATAAATTTTTAGTTTGCTTACATCAATATATTGTCGTTTAGCGCCATAGTTGACGTGTTTTTTGCCCAAATCCCACAGCAATTGTTCGCACTTTTTCGGCTCATCTATTCGGGCGACTATTTTCTGTACGAATCCCATAACTCGTAGTGCATGTGCTCTCAACTCTTTACTATATTTGAGCTCTTCCGGCCCCATTCCCCGGAACGAGAGGAACACATTCTGCACGTCTGGATGCGTCTCGAATAAACTGCAATGCAAATTTTTACAATTAAGTTTGGTATGTTTTAATTTACAACAAAGTTATTTTTATTTTTAACAAGTACAGGTATGTTCAAGTAAATTATGGCAGTTTAGCTTTTAATTAAATTTTAATTGCCATTTTCCATCAATATTTTTTAAACTAAACATATTATTTTGCTTGTTGTATTTTTACAGCTTGATTTTTGAAAATATTCTTATAATAATCACATCATATACAAAACAATACAGCTTATTTTTTAACTAATTTTTTCAAAACTTAAATTATAGTTGGTAGTATTAATAATTTAATAATGTTCAGCATTAAAAAATAGTATTATTTGAAATTATTGCTATTTAACTAATATTCAGTTTATTTTCCTATTAGTGTGGTACAATTTAACATTGCGATATAGTATTATTGGCTAAATGTTTATTATTTATCATTAAAAACACTATTAAATTATTTCAGCGTAAATTAAATTAAAATATTTTGAATTGAAGAGAGTTGTTGAAGCATGCAAATATTTTATATTAATTTTTTAATAAAAATAAAATTGCATACAATTCAACTGACAATAAAATATGCTGTATATTTTAAAAATTATTAGTTCAAAAACATTATAATATGCAAAAACTGAATGAAAAATAATGTTACAATTTTTCAATTTAAATAATAATAACGTAGAAATAGCATAGCATAAAATGTGGCATGACGCTATTCTAGTTTTCTCAAAGAAAAATTGATGACAAAATCCTGTATTGATCTGCAATACTAAACATACGGATTAAACTATAAATAAGTATTTTTTTATTTATAAAAATTTACTAAATATTTAAAACTAATATAATTGTGAAATACTTAAAAATAAATTATAAAACATTACAGTATTTGTTGCAATAAAGCAAAAGTATTATAATAAATAATTAAAATAAGTATAATTTTTAGTAAACATTAAATTTTGTAAAGTATTTTGTGCTAATTTAAAAAGCAAAAATATTGCATGCATAAATTTTAAAAATATAATTTGTTGATTTAATAAGTGTTTGTATAATTATGAAATAGAAAATATAATAACAGTAAAATTATTCTTGCGTAAATAACTGAACAATTTTTCAATCATATTCGTCTAGTAAATTTGCATATTATTTTAATTAAATAAACATCATTAATTTATAATTAAAGCAACTTGAGTATTTTAATTAAACTTGACATTAAAATTGTAAAATTTTTCGAAAAACTATAATTAGAATATACATCTTGTTAAATTTGCTTGGAAAAATTGAAACTAAATATTTGAAAATATGACATAAACTAAACAGAATCAAATTGCATTGTTTTGGCAAGAAATTAGAAATATATTTGATGAACGAGGAGCAGAAGGAGCAGAAGGAGCACAAAACCCCCTGAGCTTTGCTCTTAACGATAAAACAGAAATATATCGTTTATTAATGGATATATCATACGATGAATCCATCACTTGCTGTGAGACTAACAGCAATACTTCAGAGAATCTCAATTTAATATTAGAAAAACAAAATTATTCGCTTTTATTGCTATTATTGTTATTATTATTATATTTTTATATGACTTCAAACCCTAAACCAAAATCGCTTTTCGAGTAGACGTCGAATATTTGAAAAATACGAAAATATCAAATAAAACGTCGAATTAATTGAATCAAAATCAAATAAATCATACTACACTGTGCCATTTTTAGCACTTATTCAATTGTATTCTACAGTTTGAAGTTTACACAACAAAATAAATGTTAGCAATACTTTATTGCCCTGTATTAATATTTATTTTACTCGTATAATGTATTGAATAATTTTATTTAATTAATATTGTTACTTTAATAATTGTATTAATTACTTATATTTGCAATTTTTCAAGTTCTTAAATAAATTTTTATATTGCTATTTTTATTTGGTTTAATATCATTTTACATTTAAAACTAACTTAATTTATTTTGCTAAAATAATTCTATTATATATCAAGCTAAATTTAAAAACAAAAGCAGCTTGAATTTCAAAAATCAAGTATTTTATTCAATTCTGGTATTTCTTAAAACTAAAAACATTAGCAAATCATGGTTAAATTTAAAAAATAATATACTGTATTTGTTCAACTATGTTACTTAATTTATAATGATGTTCACTCTATTAATACAATTCAATTAGATTGCATAACTTATATTTTACAAAATAGTCAAATTTAACATGCTGATTTATAGATTTGGCTTTTCAGCAAATTATTTAAATGTTTGAAAAAATGTTCTAAATGTCCAAGTATTTTTAAACATATTTTATTTGCAAATTAATTAGAAATATATTTGAATTATTAAACAATCTAGCTTTTATCTATTAATTAATTGGAAATTTTAAAAAATCTATTTTTATATAAAGTACAGTATATTAATGTTATAATAACATTGTAATATAAGTATAGTTTAAAAATATTTGATAATTGACATTATAATTATCTTAAGACATATATAAATTCATTTTGAAATTTAATTACTTAAAAAAACACAGTATGCATTTACTAACATGCTTAATTTTGTTTAATAAGTTGTATAAACATAGTTTGAAAATCTTTTCATTGGCAAAATTTAAATATCTGCGTAAATATTTGTACAAAATATTTATGTAAATCAAGCTTTAGTGATTAAGCAAGTTAGAAATAGAGCATTTGAATTAAAGTCGAATCTAATTCGAACATGCTTAAATAATGTAAACAATTAATTAATTGAAATGTGAGACCTCATAAACGTAATGACACCAACTTTGGACACGTTTTCGACCAACAGTTTCCAAGTGTCGAGAATAAGAGTCTTCTGGTGGTCGTCGAGAGTAGGCGCCGATTCGAGTACCTGAGCGCTAATGCAATTGTTGCCACAATTATCGACAACCGCTTCCTTCAGTTCCTCTCGACGTGAAGTGGTGTTCGAGCCGTCCGCGCCGTTAGTGCCGTTAGTGCCGTCAGTGCCGTCAGTGGCGTTTGTGTGGCCACTAATAAATTTGGACAATTTGCAGCCCATTATCGGTCGAGTGCTTTACGAGCGGAAGCTTTTATATTCATTTAATAACAATAAATACAAATTTCGACACTTTTTCTGCTTATCTAACGAACAGAATGTGTTGAATACAGGCATTGCTTCGCATTCGAGACGATGTGTAGAACTGAACCGCTTTTCGCAGAAATCAGTTCTATATGTCTGTAGAGAACAACTGCTAACCTATCAAAGCGATCGATTCGGGCAGAGCTGCCGGCGCTCGACTCCAACCAACTCGCGAACCAACTCTCGAATCAACTCTCTCTATGTCTTACGGTTTCAACACTCGATCTCTGCGATCGACGAGAGATGAGAGACGAGACACGAGTAGAGCGTTGGACACAAACACTGCACTATTGCGAGAAATGCTCAACAAATGAACTCAACTCTCACTACAACCCAATCCGAGCCAATCTAAGCCTATCCTAAACCAAATCAATTGTTTGCTACATTAAATTGGCCTGCTAATTCTATTGATTCGAACTTTTCACTTTTTCACTATTCGCTCCAACAAACCATTGTTTAGACATACATTGATAGTTTGTACAGTAGTATTCTCAAAATTGAAATTAAATTGATTCATTGCTTTAAGTATGAGCTAAAAGCAATTTATATTAATAATGTTGATTTTATTCTTTAAATAAGTTTAATATAAATATTAATCAATAATTATTTATATATTATTAAAAGCCTTACATATAAAGCATAGCTATTTTTGGTGTATATTTTTGTTTATTGTATTAATAATTCTTATGCATTAAATGGTCTTTATTTTGCTTACAAAAAACAAATTAAACATATCTATCTTTTAAAAAATTACCCTAATTTAAATGTTGATTATTTTAATTGTTGTTATTTTTTTTAAATTAAACAAAATAACTTTTAATTAACTTATTAGTGTAAACTTAACAAAGCATTTATAAATATTAAATAAAGTATTGTCTAATATAATAAGTATAAATATAACAAATTTTAGAAATAGCAAATAATTTTATATAAAGGGAATTTTATTTAACAATTTTTTACTACTTTTTCTAACAATTTTAATAAATTTCTCTATATAGTTGTTGAAATAAGGAAATTTTTGATCTAAAATTTATTTTGAAATTAAATATAGTGTACTATACAATAAAAGTAAAATATTAAGCTAGAAAATGGGTTTAAAAAAATTATTTTAAAATTTATTTCAATTTAGTTAATCCCAGGAGTTGTTGAAGCAAAATCTGAAATCTGACCCTGCATATATTCGCGCACTTAAGTCACTTTATAATTAGATCTTTATTGCAGACAAAAAATTATTATCACTTCTAATCTATTTTATAAAAACTAATAATGTGTGAGTCGTTCTGAGTTCGGGATTTACATATATTAGTAGAAAATAATTTTTAAAAATATTTATTCCTATTTCGTTGATTTGGTTATTTGTTTTACTAAATTACATAATTAATTATAAAAATTGTATTTAGTTAAATACATAATAATTTTAAAAAATCAAAATTTTATAAATTTAAAGCTAGACTAATTGACTAACTTGTTAAAATAATAATTATTATTATAACCATCTAATTATCATAATAAGTTAATTAAAATCGTATTTGGCTCATTTAATTAAAATTTATTATGTATGTTATTATTAATAACTTATTAATCTAATTTAAAATACAATTGGTCAACTTTTATTTAAACATTTAATTACAATTAACTCAAATAGTTTTTTTTAATCAGTTAATACACTTTTAAATAAACAGATATGCATCAATTTTAATAATTTCTATTAAATAAAATCTACAATATTTTTAAAAATATTTATTTTATCAATCAAGTATTTTAGATTATTTTAAATTAAGTTTAAAATAATATAATATACTCAATCTATTAGATTTATATTTGTCTAATAAAATTTAGAATAAGAAAGAAGAGCTAACAGTAAACCGAACATTGGATTTGATGAAATTACCCATGCTAGTTTGATTCTAAATCCAGTTCTGCATAACGTTTCGTTCCATCAAATTTTTTTTATCTTGCTTAGTTTTCGAGATATGAATTTTCAAAGTTGCAGGGCAACTCGTTTACTCGCTAGAGAGCTCCAAAGTCTGAAATTTCAAAGTGGTAATATGTAACATATATACATCAAATTCTACTAAATCGACTATGCTTATTACAAATATAATATCAGATTTAAAATATTTTATCAAAGAAAAAAGTTCCACTTGATAAAGATCATAAATTAACTAAATTTGAACTGATTTCAATTAAATAACTCCGTTATAATTTAAAAAATATTTAAGCAACTTTTACGCATTAACTCAGAATGTTTTTTACAATAAAAACACTAAAATTAACATTAAAAATACTACTATACTTACATGCATTTAAAGTTAAGATGTCTACTTTGTCGAGTGAATTACTGCAGAAGTGAATAACAAATTTAATATTATATTTGTAATAAGCATAGTCGATTTAGTAGAATTTGATGTATATATGTTACATATTACCACTTTGAAATTTCAGACTTTGGAGCTCTCTAGCGAGTAAACGAGTTGCCCTGCAAACATTTCACTCATACAAATGTTGTTCATCTTGATTTCCTCTATTCAATAAGCATGGTAAACCGCAGGTTTAACATAGTACAACTCTCTATGGGAACTGGTCAATATACTTGCAGTTTGAGAAAATTTGGCACAAGACATATCAAAATTAATTAATAAATTTTTAAAAAATGGGAGAACTCTAACCAAACCTATCTAAAAAACATCTTTACATTAAAATATACTTGTAAAAAAAATTTCACATCGTTTGCGGTCTGGGGCCACCATTTAATTAATAGTTGAAGTTGCAAAACTCCGTATCTTTTTGTATTGAAGTCGCAACTTTGAAAATTCATATCTCGAAAACTAAGCAAGATAAAAAAAATTTGATGGAACGAAACGTTATGCAGAACTGGATTTAGAATCAAACTAGCATGGGTAATTTCATCAAATCCAATGTTCGGTTTACTGTTAGCTCTTCTTTATTAATATTGACCTGATAGCTTATGTCAACTTATGATAACGGCTAAAAAGTGGACTGTTCATTTTATGAAAACTCTATGCACTGAAAAGTCTTATTGTGGAAAACGATTTAGTGTTCTAACTATTTAATTCAATTTTAAATTGCTCAATGAATATCTCCAGTTATTTAATCGATTTAACCCAGCTATTAACTATTAGATTTGTAATGAACGACCCTGAGCTCGTTCATTAGCGTCAGTCAGCATTGACTCCGAGATCGCGAAGGTCGCACTTTAGTTTGAGTCAACCTTCACCTTCGCGATCATTCTAAGCAAGCATTAGTCAATGACCGGGACCGCGATCTCGAGATTAGATAAGAGAGTCATGTTAAAGTTCGCGGTCTCGAAGGTCATGGCGCTGGCTATAAGAGAACACACACACCTCATATCCTTTAGTCTCGTTTCTGTCGTCGTCGAGTGTGTGTGTTCGCGATCGCGGTCTCGATCTATTTTATCGCCATATCCTGTATCAGTTTTATATTATGTGTTTTTAATAAAGTTTTTATTATTTTAAATCTTCGCGATTTTAGTAGTTTATTTTAACCGTATTTTACATCAGAAGTGGGATTGAGCCGACGTTACCTCCAGATCATCACATTGTCAACTACGCCAAGATGTCATCAGTGGAAGAGTTGTGTCAACTGAGGGCACCGCAACTGGTAGAGCTCTGTCGTGCGCTAAGGCTTGCTGAAACAGGCACAAAAGCCATGAAAGCGACCAGACTTCTTGAGGCCTTAGCGGTGTTAAGGGTGGACGGCACAGCTGGTGCTGAAGGGACACTCGAGGGCATGGAAGAAATGCTGGATGAGATGTTCGACGAGCGAGGGATTCATCGCGAAGGTCGAGCAGCGGAGAACAACGAGCACCGCAATCGAGACGACGAAGACAACGAAGAGACTCAGACGGGTGAAGAGGTTCGCAACAACGAAGACTTGGCGGTCTTGATGTCTCGGCTGCTGAACCGAGAACTACCGCGTCGAGTGGTTAGTAGTATCGATGACACGAGGAATGCGCCAACGGTGCCGACATTCTCGGGGTCAGACGATCCTTGCTTCACATTAAGCGAATGGCTCGAAACAGTCGAAGGGTTCGCGAAAGACTTCCGCTGGACCCGTCATCAGAAGTTGCGGTTCGCCTCGGCGAGACTCACCGGACACGCTAAACTGTGGCAAGACCGGGTGGGCCAACGTTTCCGCAACTACACCGAATGGAAGACCGCATTGGTGGACGCAATTCCCGATGCCGATCCTTCGTGGGAACAGCAGCGAGAGATTCTCGGAAGAAAGCAACGAACCGACGAATCTCTGGAGGCGTACCTTTTGGATAAGGGTGCGTCTTGCATGCGGTTTGGACTTCGCGTTCAAGATGCCGCCGAAGTGCTACTTTCCGAACTTCGCAATCGCCAGCTCTTTCAAAGTCTAGCCGGACGTGACTTTCAGTCGATCGCTGAGATCACGGCGGCGGCGAAGAAGACATCGCGGATTTTGACGGCAGGAGCAGCTCCTAGTCGAGCCAAACCGCAAAAGTGGAAAGATGCCGG
Source organism: Metabelba pulverosa (assembly GCA_034697605.1). NCBI lineage: Eukaryota > Metazoa > Arthropoda > Arachnida > Sarcoptiformes > Damaeidae > Metabelba > Metabelba pulverosa. The sequence goes on from JAQIXC010000031.1 coordinate 54,939, forward strand.
CGCAAAGTCTCAAGATCGGGAACATTTGTCTGGCATTCGGAAGCAGAAGGACAAATCAGTGTTAACCTGCTATGGATGCAACGAACCGGGACATCTACGCCGTGATTGTCCGAAACCACCGGTACGAAGACCGCGGACACCAAGGGAAATAAGTCAGCGACGGCGAAGATCAAGAGCGTTGAAGCCGCCGAAGAAGAAGTCATGCAAGGCAAGATCGAGCAACTGAAGACTTCTGGTCCGCCGTCGACTACTCGCTTTATTCGAACTGTGACAATCAGTGGGCAGTTCTTCGCAGCGGCGATCGACACTCAAGCCGAGGTGTCCCTCATTCGCGAAGATGCGCTGCAGACTGCCGGTCCATTGTCGCACCCGGACAAGAAAATCAAACTTATCGGGTTCACGAAAGACAGCGTAACCACAACAGGAATGGGCACGTATGAGCTCGTTATTGATGCCGTTACGCTTCCAAACGTCAGTTTCTTCGCGGTCCCGACGTCGATGATGGCTACGCCTATCTGGTTGGGCAAGAACGTCTTGGACGATCCGCGCATCTCAATACGTTTCGAGGGATCGACGGCTACGTTCAGCGAAGGACCGCTGGCAGGTCCGGCTCACAATCCGGATGTCGATAACAATGGCGTCGAACAGCTGAAGGTTAGCTCAAACACTACGGTCGCACCGAAATCCGCAAACGTTTTACGTATTAAGTGTGCGGACCTTAACAGCTGTGACGTGTTTGTAAAACAGTCCAAACGGGCAGACATTTTGATTCCCGAATGCGTCGCAAAGGTTAGCGACGGACATGTTGATATTCCTGTTTTCAATCGCACCGAAGAACCGATCCATCTTCGTGAAGATCAAGTCATTGCGAAATGTTATCAACTGGGACAACAATCCGAAGACCGAGATCGCGAAGAACCAAGTCGCCGTCCGATCGAATCAGACGAGCTGTGCGTCGGATCGGAGACTACCGCGGCACAGAAGAGTCAACTGGTTGACCTGTGCAATCGGAACCGCAAAGCCTTCGCGAAGAGCATAGAAGAGATTGGTTGCCACCCGACAGCGCAAATGAAGATCAAGCTCATCAACGACGACGTCGTCAATGAGCGCCGACCCGTTCATTCGTACGCAGAGCGACAACAAGTTGAAGAACTGGTCCGCGAACTATCAAGCGCTGGCATTGTCGAACCGGGTCAATTCCCGTTCAGCTCCCCGTTGGTCGTAATCAGGAAGAAAGACGGCGGACATCGTGTGTGTGTCGACTATCGGCGTTTGAATAGTCTGACACATAAGGAAAACTTCCCGAGCCCGCACATCGACGAAATGCTCGAAGACACGAGCGGTTGGAGTACTTACGCTATGCTCGACTTGGCCAGCGGGTACTATCAAGTGGAAGTTGAGGAAAGTTCGCGCCCGTACCTCGCGTTTTCTACAACTTCCGGTCACTATCAGTTCCGGCGCATGCCTTTTGGTTTGGTCAACGCGCCGTTCGTTTTCAATCGCGTGATGGCCGACGCATTGAAAAACGTCCCAAACGAACACTTTCGCCGATATATGGACGACATAATAATAGGCGCGAAAGACTTCGAAGACTTGCTTCAGAAACTCGAATCTGTTTTGTTCGCGCTCGCAAACGCGAATTTAACGTTAAAGTTAGGCAAGTGCTTTTTCAACTTCTCCGAAGTGAACTTTCTTGGATATCGATTATCGAGATCTGGCATCCGGCCGGGAGAAGCGAAAATGCGAGCTGTCTCGGAGTTTCCGAAGCCGAACTCAGCACAACAAGTGCGCCGATTCCTCGGGCTTTGCAGCTATTTTCGCCGATTTATTGAGAAGTTCTCAATCATCGCCGCTCCGTTGTCTACACTACTCAAGAAAGAGCACCAGTTTGTGTGGCGCACCGAATGCGAAGTAGCGTTCGTTGGACTGAAAGAGCGCCTACTCACCGCACCCGTGCTTGCGAACTTTAACCCATTGAAGTCGTGCGAAGTGCACACGGATGCCTCGCAATTGGGGATCGCGGGCGTTCTCCTCCAAGAACAGGAAGACGGCATGCATCCGATTATGTTCGTGAGTCGTCGCACTACACCAGCCGAAGCAAAGAGACACTCGACTGAGCTCGAGCTGTTGGCCGTAGTCTGGGTTGTAGTCCGGCTGCGAATGTATTTGTATGGCCGAGAGTTTACTCTAGTCACCGACTGCGAAGCCGTTCGACAGGGTCTGCGAAAGCGATCATTAGTGCCGAAGATCGGGCGCTGGGTGTTGCAACTATCGGAGTTCAACTTTAATGTCGTGCATAAACCGGGCAAATCGATGGAGCACGTAGACGCTTTAAGCCGAGCTCCAGTCGATCCCGATCCCGATCTCACCGATGAAGATTTGGTGTCGCGGTTTGATATCTTCAGCATTGCGATGCCGAACACCGCTGACGATTGGATTGCTTCGTGTCAGTCAAAAGATGATTATTGCCGAGAACTTATGGATCAGCTTCGCGATCGCGAAGATAAGTCAGTCACTAATCCGAATGGGATTTTCCGCCTAAAGAATGCAAGACTTTACCGGATCGACGGTCGACGGAATCAGCTTGTGGTGCCGTGGCGTTTGCGACGGCAAGTGATTCAGGAGACGCACATAAACTATGGTCATCCCGGTCTTGCAAATACCGCTGATGTAATTTTGCACCGGTTTTGGTTTCCCGGTCTTCGCCGCGCGATTCGGTCTGTGCTTGGCGCATGTATTGCATGCCTGTGCCACAAACAACCGGGCGGGAAACAACCGGGATTCTTAAATATAATCGAGCGGAAGAAGAAGCCCTTCCATACGCTACATGTTGACCATCTCGGTCCGTTCCCGAAGTCGAGCCGCGAAAGGAAGCATCTGCTAGTCGCCATCTGCAACTTCTCGAAGATGGTGTTTCTCAGGCCAGTCGTCTCCACCTCCGCGAAGCATACGGTACAGGCGATCCAAACAATCACTGACGCGATGTGGTTGCCGGACCGGATCGTCGCCGATAGAGGGACCGCGTTCAAGAACCGGATGTTTGAGGAGTGGTGCGCCGAAAAACAAATCGAATTGATTTTTACCTCGACGGCGAACCCGCGTGCAAACGGACAGGTCGAGCGCGTAAATCGCACTATTGTCCCAATGATCGCGATGAGTTGCCGTAAGGACGATTTGAAGGATTGGGATACGCATCTGATCAACATCGCGAAGGCGATCAATAGTCGCGTCAATCAGAGCACAAAGAAAACGCCAATGGAGGCTATGTATGGCTTTAGGCCGCGCACTGATCTCGATTCCGCATTAGCCGCCTTCATCGAGACAGACTTCCCTGAAGACCCCGATCTCGAAGGCGCGCGAGAAGAAACGCAGCAGAACATAGAAGTTGCCCAAACCGAGCAGAAGAAGCGTTACGATCTTCGCCGTTGTAAAGGACAGCCGTTAGCTGTCGGAGACATTGTGGTAGTGAAGCGCAACCCGACTTCTGCAGATGGACAGCCCACAAAGATCTCGACTCTGTATCGAGGACCGTATCGCGTAACCGAAGTTCTGGGCGAAAGCCTATATCGCATTGGAGGTCTGGACGGAAACCGACGGTACAGCACGACCGCGCCGGCCGATCAGCTCAAGCGCTGGAACCTGGAAGATGACATCGATTTCAAAGATGATCTGGAAGACCTGGATCCCGAGGATTTGGAAGGGTCGTCTGAGGGCAGCCGATTGTCGGAAAGGCCGAATGTAATGAACGACCCTGAGCTCGTTCATTAGCGTCAGTCAGCATTGACTCCGAGATCGCGAAGGTCGCACTTTAGTTTGAGTCAACCTTCACCTTCGCGATCATTCTAAGCAAGCATTAGTCAATGACCGGGACCGCGATCTCGAGATTAGATAAGAGAGTCATGTTAAAGTTCGCGGTCTCGAAGGTCATGGCGCTGGCTATAAGAGAACACACACACCTCATATCCTTTAGTCTCGTTTCTGTCGTCGTCGAGTGTGTGTGTTCGCGATCGCGGTCTCGATCTATTTTATCGCCATATCCTGTATCAGTTTTATATTATGTGTTTTTAATAAAGTTTTTATTATTTTAAATCTTCGCGATTTTAGTAGTTTATTTTAACCGTATTTTACAGATTTATATTATTTTATATATTTATAATTACTACATATGATCACTAAAACCTAAATTTTTTAAATTAAAAGCAAATATTTCTAAATTTAAGCAATTTCTAAGTTTACAGTAAATCTTAGCTTTAACCATATCTTTTAAACACAAATTTATCAATTTAAAGATAATTAAGTATATTAATATAAAATCTAATAAATATTACTAACATTGCATATTACTGTATATAATATTTAATAATATGCAGGATATTTTTTATATAAAATTAAAATTACACAAATTTATAAATAGTTAAAAAGATATTTTTTAATTAAAGCAAGTACTGTATAAAAAGTGTACTTTAAAAGGTTATCCCTGTTTATTTTTTCTATTTACACAAACTAATTTATTAAAATTCAAATATAGAATTTAATAGTAAGCTATTTTCAATTTTGTTTTCTTTGATCTGTAAAATCGTGTCAATGTTTTCATATTTTTTGTTAACAAATATTCCGTTTTTGTGTAAATTTTTTGCACTTAAGATACGAAAACAGTTCAAACATTCAAACAAAATATACAAATCTTTTTCAATATTCAAATTATTTTCTGACATTAGCCGAAGTTTGAAATCTAAAAGCGTTTGAGTCGTCAAATCAGATCATTTTTTACAGGTATTTGAAAAAACTTTTTTTTGACTTTTTTTTTTGTTTCAATGCAAATACTGTACTGTATAAATGTTTAGCAACTCATTGAATTTGCTAAAAAAGAGTATTAACGATGAGATTGCTGTTTCTTATACTAACACAACTTCAATCTTGGTGATTGCTGAGTTAGCGTAAAGTTATTTTTATTTAATTAAGTAAATTTCTATTCTTAACTAATTAAATAGAATTTAAAAATAATAAAAATTAATACTTTCTAGCATTACAATTTTTTAATACAAAATTAAATACAAAAATACGAATAAATTTAAAGAATACAATATAAATATTATTTTATTATAAATTATATTTAAATGTATCTCTAAATTGTATAAAATAAAAGACATGTAGTTTAACATGCCTATGATAAAATTATACTATGCTTTTAAAATTACAAATTAGTTAAGCGTAAATTTTTTACTTTATTTTTTTGAAAATAATTAAGCAATTTAATTTATTTTAAACATAAAAAGTTTACTGTTTTTATTTGCAAAAAGCTGTTCCCAAATGAGTGGCATATTTTTTAGATTTTATATAAAACTCATTAAATTACACTTAAATATCGCTTTATAAAAGTAATCTTAATATTTATTATGCATTATACTAACGATTAAATCAATTTATAATGTTAAATTTTATTTAAAATTATGTTTTAAAAAATAATTTGTATGCACTGTAAATTCTATACTAAAGATAAGCATTTCAAGCATAAAATATATTATCTTGGCAGTTACAGACAAGAATTAGAAACATAGATTCTTATATTTTTATATTTTATTATTTATAATATGTTACAATGATGTATTTATTTAACTAAAACTCTTCAATTTAATCTATTGTAATTCTTTTTTAATTTCACATTTATGTTGACTGATTAGTCAATTTATTTATTTATTACATTATATAATAAATATGCATGTGCAGTTTGTTGCAAAATAGCACATTCTAATATTTTAAAAAACCTATCTTTAATACATTAAATTATTTTTAAAATTGTGCTGGAGAATATTTCATTTCACAGTCAATTAAAATGTATATGTTTGCAGTTTAAATAATGAATAATTTTTAACATATTAAAACTTATTACTAAAAAATTTATTATGTAAAAAATTATATTCTTTCATTGGCTACAGTATAACAAATATGTTTTGCTTAAAAGTTTTCTGTATAATTTGAATTAATTTTGGTATTTACTCTATGATTAATTAATCTACCTTAATTAAACACAAGTAATTTTGTACTGAGCAATTTAAATTTTATTGAATTTATCAAATAAGCATTATTATTAAAATTGCAAAAATTGACTTTTTGTGGTATTTTTTTAATCCGAAGATGTGATGTAACTTAATAAGTGAAACATGATAAAGCCTAACAGATAGAATTTCGCAACTAATAGAACAAATTTTGTATTATTAATTTTGCGCAAAATTTACAGTACATTATATTACAGTATATTCTAGGTTTGTCATCAGGTACTGGTCTCCTTATAATGGTATTCTAATAAAATACAGTAAGTTATCATGCAAAATTTGCAAATGTTTTTATTGGCATTGAATTGCTTTTTTGCAAACTGTGTGTAAAAAATAGTTATAAATATTAATTGAAAGCATAAATGTGTTTCTAAATGACTTCATTTACTGCTTTTTCGATCAACAGGTGTGATAATGTGTAACCAAGTGTTACCAAGCAGTGTGCCAGAGTGTAACATGACTATTTTGACGGAGTTAACCAGTTTACTGCCACATTTCATACTTATCATAGAAAGCTGCAAAAACTGATCCTGCCAAATATTTTCAGTGTTATTTTTCACGACATTTCTGTGCACAGTACAAGTTTTGTAGCAGAAAAAGACAACAGTTTAGTTTGTTTTCGTTTTTACACCTGGTAAGTCTTTTTTAATCTTTACAACTTATTAGTATTTTTGACATGGATGTATTATTTTTATTAAAATATAATTCTAGTTTCATCTTCTAGTTTAATGATCATTTTTCACAATTTTTTTCAATTAATTTAATGAAAAGAATAAGAGAAAAACATTTTGAAGAGAGATGAAATTTTAAGCTTGCTTAGTTTTTGATAACAACAAACTTAAGGCTGAACTTTAAGACTAATATTGTTGTAAAAATAGGAAATTTTTATTTGAAGTTTAAATAAATATAAGAAAAGCCAAACAAATGAAACAAATGTTTGCCTTTGAAAGCATTTAAAAGTGTTATTATTAACGCATTTGTATTGTATTATAGAGAATAAAAATTGTTTTCAATAAATTAGTTCTCAAATAGAGTGTTAAAAGGCGTAAATAACATTAAGCAAATAAAGGCATCATGCCAGTAACGCTTAAATATAAGTGGAAAACAAATTAAATGCTACTAAATGTAATATCATGTTGAATTTGAAAAATTTTCATATTAAATTGAATAAAGCAAAAACATGTTGCAATCGCTTAAAAATATTTTCAAATATTTCATTTATATAATAAATGCTTTATATTTACAAAATAAAATAAAAAAATGTTTGACTACAATATATTGATTCAATTTATATATTTAGGACAGAATCAATTGTCGATTAGTAGCATATTGGAATTAAATATTTATGTCAAAATATAATTGAAAAGAAAATTTTATTTGCGTTTAGTTTATAGAGAAATCAATTGTATTCTATGAACACGTTTTTGCTTTTTTCGATTCAATTATTGACTGTTAAAGTGGCAAAAGTTTCGAGAATCGACGCGCAGTACACAGATGAATTCTGCGGGCAAACAGTGTTTATGCATTATTTCAATTAATATTGCATTTAGTGGATTAATTAAACAATTTGCTGATTCATGTGATACGTTGGCAGCGGTTCTCAACTCAGCATTAATTATGTATGAAATAAATTGAAGAGAAATTGCGATTTCTGTTTGAAACCAAATCCACTATTGGTTTTGCGATCCCATTAGCGATCAGATGAACGCCTATTGATGTAAACGTAAGTTTAGTCCCGAAAAAAGCGCACAATTCTGACGTGAATTTTGTTTTTAGATATGTTTTAAAAGCTAAAAACTAATACACAGGTATATTATATTAGGTTTTTAAGCTAGCAAATATATTTTTTCCACTTAGTGGAGAGAGGGAAATGTTTTTGCGTATTGCGAGAGCTCGAGAGAGAGAGGTATGCCTTCGATATCTAATCTAAAGAGAGAGACATTTATTACTATTTCGACCGAAACTCACGGCAAACAAGATTTGTCATTCGATTCCATTAAATGGAAAAAACTGTTTCTGATTCCCAATTCAGGGTCACATTTGACGATCTGCTCGAGCAGATAGAGCTGTTTTTTCACCACACTCATATTTGTGTGATTTTTTGAGGAAATCAACTTAATTAACATTTTCGAATAGTTTTAGCAAATCAATTTTTCCACAACCAAAACCTAACCTGTGCTCATAATTTAGTTTGAGCATGCTTCTAATAACGTTGGATTAGAAATCTCTTCAATTTATATCATCTTTCTATGAAAATGGTGTCGACTCTGGGCTCGAAAAGTAGTTTTTGAGTTATTTCTACGATTTTTATTCCCTAACTCTCAGAGTAAGTAATTTTTGTTATTTATTCCTTTTTTAACAATTAGTTTAGTTCTTAAAATGAATATTTGAGATAAAAAGCATTTTATACTTTTTCATTTTTTGCTTGCTACACCTAACATACCGTATATCGATTTTACATTAAATGAGCCAGTTATCTTTTCTTGTATCCCTTTTAGTCAATACTATTTGTTAGGATTGCTTTCCTATGCTATCATTCAACTCAAATATATACTACTTATCAACAGTCCATTCAATACTTAATTGCAATAAATTGATAGAAATATATTCCCTTCTCGTTGTCAGTAGTAGTGATTAGTTCTAAAAATATTTCTCTTCTTCTGCTTATACTTTGTGCAGAGAATATACGCAAATGTCAATACAAGTCGTTTAAAAGATTTTGGTTTGAAATTTTGTCTGTATAAAAAACTTCAACTTTTTTCCATATAAATAGATTATTTAGATTAGAATAAGTCGAACCGGTGTCCCGATATCAGATCGAAGGAAATGAATACCCATTTTCGAAATGTTTTCCATTAAGTTAACACAACTAAAGAATTTGATTTTGAAAGGATTTTACGAAAATACGGTTTGAATTTAATTATATTTCGATAAAAATTCAACTTTGCATTACTTTATATTTGGCTAAAAATTAAAATTTATTATAACGCTATTAATTCGATTAGATAAATTTGATTTATAAAAAATCGATTTGAAAAATGTATAATGGCAAATAAATAAAAAGCGACCACCCAGGGCTATTGGATAGATTGAAACAAATCGCCTAAAAAATAGCGTTGGGTTTGGGGTTTGGGTGGTCTGAAACAGTTAACCATATATTCAGCACTTTTTGCCACTCTTTGCAACACATGTGACACACATAGGCTTATCTGCAAAGCATTACATCATATCTGTGCCAAAAAACAAAATTCAGATTCAAACGCAAGTATTAGCATAAATGCGCTCTTTTTCACCAACTTTTTATAACTCACTCGAAGTACGAAATTTGCTTTTCTATTTTAACACTTTAATCAGTAAAAAGTGTCGTAAAAACTCGCATTTAATTCTTTTTAACGAAGTATTTCAATATTAATCTTGGTTTATATTGCTATATATTGGAAATAATTGTAAATTTTGTTTACTTTTAAATCCAAACCAAAGTCAGATAATTGGGTCTATTTTTTGAATTTATAAATAATTTACAAAAAGTGATTTCATTTGAGGCCAATTCCGGTTAGTTTTGTTAAATTAATATTTAATTTTAATGCTGGATTTTTATTTGCTATCTATCATGCTTAAATTAAACTTATTTTTGAACTTTAAATATTTAACATTAATTTATCTAAACTCAAAAATATAGAAAGAGAATTTTTGCAAATTTGTTATTTGCTAATCCAATTTTAATTTATAGTTCATGTTTACATTTTTGTTTTATTTTTAAATGTATCTATCTTGTTTTGCATTTTGTAAAAATTAACAATTGCTAAATAAATGTGTTTTAAACATAATTTTATACAAATAAACACATATTACAATCTTGATAAATAGCTAAACATTTATAGTTAAAGAAAGTTGTTTTGCTTTTTATTAAATAAACATTTAAACATAAAATATACAATATACTTATATGCTATACAGCACTTAAACTTAAAATTACAAACTATCAATCAGCAATTTGAATTATAGCAATTCTACATCAATTAAAAAGTTTGTAATACACTGTACATAAAACAACATTTATGATTATGCTAAAAATATCTGTTAGATTCACGAAACAGCCAGAATAATTTATTTACCGCTTTTATTGTACAGTTTAATTTGTATTTAATGCGGGTTAAGCAGAGCATATATCATAAACAACTCTTTTTAATGTTTATTATTTTTATTATCAATTGATTTACGATCTACTGATAGAAAAAGATTAGTTATTCTAATTCAATAGCAATTAGAGTTTTATTACCATGCTAGTTTATAAACGCAGACTCAATTTTATTGAATTAAACTTTCGGAGCGAAATAATTAAATTTCTCAAATTTAAGAATAAAGTTTGAGATAATAAAAGTGAGACATAAAAAGTAGCAAAAATGTGTTGATTTTAATGAGATTACGTCGAGCTTTAAAATAGGCCTAAACTTCGAGTCGAAGCTCTTGGAGCCGTCCGTTAGGTTAGGTTAGGAGTGTTGGCGACGAGTGGAGTCGTTGCCTGCGCTTCGAACTCCTCTATAAAATCAATGGCATAATAGCGTTGAAGGCAACTGAGTCGCAGCACAGGGATGTCGAGGCGCAGACAGAGTTGATGCGAGTATTGCTAGTATTTTATAGATTATCATTTAGTTCGCATAATCTCATTCACAGCTCTCTCCCAATTAAATGGTTATCAAATGGGAATATCTGAGCGTTCGGTCGAATCTAAATTCAAATTCAAAGTCCCATTTAGTGTCGCCGTTGCGCCCGAATTGAGACATTTCGCCCCAAATCGGTGGCAAATATTATCCGAATCTAATTGTTTGTGTCTCTCATCCGCCAGTGAGTGAGTCTATCGTAATATCGAGAGTCGAGACACTAATGGCTGTTGTAATGCGATCTCCGATGCGATGAACAGAGAGTTCGCGGCCGAACACTACGATCACAGCGAACACTGAATACTCGAATTGTGAGTTAAAGTTGTCTTCAATTGGATTCCAACTCTGATTTGTGTCGACCAGCGAGGGATCGCTGCACTGCATGAGCACAGAATGGGATGTGCTTTCACCAAAGCCATCAACGACAATGCGTGCGGCACTGCCGCCGCCAAGACCGCCACGCAGACCCCCAGCCAGACCGGCCAGGCCGACCAGCCCCAGACCGACCCCCGCCTCCCCCTCAACGTACGCCAAAAGTTCAATATCTCCAAGTCGTGGAAAGGCATCGCCCGAGCGATGGAACAGACGGGCATTACCATGTTTGTCAAGTAAGCCAACTGCTTGTGCTAATTGCCCAGTCACAATTTGTTTGTTTCTCTATTATATCACTCAAATTAGTCGCTATTTATCGCTTCATTGCCAACAATAACCCATTCAATCAATGAGTTCTCTAATGAACGTCTCATTTCGATTCCGCATCCAATTCCTCCAATTCCTTCAGTGGAGCACTTCCTTTAGTGCTCTACTCTACTGTACTTCTGTACTGAACTTCTATACGTTAACCATGTCACATCGCATATATTGCCAATTATGCAACTAGCTTATTTGTTGGCTTGATAAATAAATCGCTCAAATATGCATTGGCTTAAAATGAGAGACATTAAGAATTAATTGTGTTTTTATGCTGAGATAACTCTCTCTTCTTAGTCACAAATCTCTATTCATTTCCTAACAAATCGATAATTCTTTTGTAGAGTTTTTATGTAATTTAATACATTTTAAAGAGTATTGTTTGAAGTGTTCGGCTCACAAGACATTAAATAAGCGAACCTTTTGATTAGGAGCAAGGTATTTTAACAAGAACTTGTTATTAGTGTGAGCCAACGCCAGGGAATTGCAATACTGTCGGCGCTGAAGAAACTGTGACCCGAATTGCTCTTTCAATGAGTTTTTGTTCGAAACTCTTAATTGCAATAATGAGTTCTCAGTCGTCGACTATTTTTAAAACAAATGTTTTAGCTTTTCTAACATTTTAAACATTCTACTTATTTATTTATTGTTTAAACTCCAATTTGCTAATTTATTTAAACAAGTGTAATTAGAAAAGTAGTTTTACAATCAATCAAATGCTAGAAATGGCATGTACTGTACTGCACATTGTACTGTACAATGTATGTTTGATTTTTTTGTACTGTACTGTTTCGTACGGTTTTGTGCTGTAGATTGTTTGGGAGAAAAGAAATGTTAGAATATTATTATTATTTGTAAGACTCGACTGCATTAGTCATCTCTCTTGTGATTCTTGATTATCGATCTCAAGACATAGTTTTGATTAAATATTTGTTATGATTATTGTCAAACACCAAACTCATGAAACAATATTTGTTTTGAGTAAAAATCCGAATAAAGTGTTGGAAATAAATTTTCCATTAAATTAATGATTGAGTGAATCGGCGATTGGTTAGGGAGGCAGTGGTGGAAGGGATGGAAGGGAACGGCGGATGAGTACCAGTCGTGAGTTTACCAAATTATAACTTAATTGATTCGTCTAATGGACATCGAGTTTAGCGTTCAATTAATGTTATCCTAAACTAAATTAATAAAAACTGTTAGAAATGTTTTCGGATTAGACATCCCAAACAATTAGTTGCTAAGAGAGTATGAGATAACTGTATATTTCTCGACAATTATCATACATATAATCGCTTTGATATGTCAAGTGATGTTAGCCCTAGTCTAGTGCACAACACCGACCGCACAAATACGCGTACATTCGATACGATTCGCGATATATTTCATATTAAATATTACGCTTTATGTGTTATACCTACTGATGCTCTTATACTATACTGTAGAGCCATTTTTTGTTCTCTACGTGTCTGGCCTCTGTCTGCTTCACACTAAGGTGTGAAAACTCGACACATTTTT
>JAQIXC010000032.1:0-67319 GCA_034697605.1 Metabelba pulverosa
CTCTCTCTCTCTCTCTCTCTCTCTCTCTCTCTCTCTCTCTCTCTCTCTCTCTCTCTCTCTCTCTCTCGCGTATAATAATTATCGCATAATAAGTATAACAAAACGTTTTTGTTTTTCATTTTATTTTTGCCAAACAATTCGCATAATTTATATTAATTTAAATTTTGAAAATTTTTTATATAATCAACAAATTATCGCATTTTTTGGTCGAAATAATGTTTTCCGAACAGTCTTTACGGTTCGGATCTAATTAACTGCATATAAACGCAATGCTTAGCAAACGGTGCGAAAAGTTTTTTTTTTTGCAAAAATTATATTTTCGCTGTTGTTTGCGGTAATAGTTTTATGATTTATGATTGAAAATAAAAATTTAATTCACTAGCAAATTTTTGCTATCAAAACAAACTATACAGAATAAAAAGCCATTGCTTTCACCACTGAATGCGCGATTGTTTGGCTATTATTTCAATAAATGATTTTTGAATTTGAATTGAACGGCAAAAAGCCGTTCACCAGAAGCGCAACAATAGTGGGAAAAAAGAAAAATGCAAATTATGTTTTTGTGCCCAGTATAAATATAATACTGCATAACTATTAATAATCAAATAGCACAGTATACACAGTATATTTGCAAGCAAAATAGCAATAAAAAAAAGTGAAAACAGTAACACAAAAAAATATGAATTGAAAATAAAAGAATAGAAAAAACGGTTTCAACGCTTTTCCCGATAAAAACATTTGAAACATGATTTCCAATTCAATTATCAGTTTTTTCGCTTTTCTCAGACACTCTCTCGCAAACAAAAACGCGTTGTTTAGCCCAAACAGTAAATTATAATTTATTAATAGTTTTGATAATTTATTCTTTTGCTTCTCTCGAAACCAAAAAACAGTTTCTCCTGTTTTACGCTTTCATATGCAGTACATAAGTTATGGAAAAAAAATTGTTCCGAAAAATACATTTTAATCTCATTCACAAATTGTACGGTTTACTTTTGTAGGGTAAACGCAGAAACTGTTGAATGTATGCGTATACACAGTACTCGACTCCTAAACGAGTGGAACGGACGGCATAGAGCGGACAGGCGTTGTGGGGTATCCTCGGAGTCGAGAGATGCAAATCCAGTGCAACAGTAGTTACTCGACAATCAATTTTTTGGTGGGAGAGAGAGAGAGAGAGAGAGAGAGAGAGAGAGAGAGAGAGAGAGAGAGAGAGAGAGAGTTGGGTAGCATGGTAAAATCTTCGACACAATACTAAGCCGTCGCGCCGTAGTTAGAGTCGTAACGCGAATACAATTCGCGTTTTTCAATATCACATATGCCATGATTTAGGGGCTCTTACTCTCCGTGTGTTTGCGCTCTGAATGCCAATGACTGTCCTATTCTTCGCCAGTCCTCCTCTCCCTCCCTGTGCGCACTGATGTGCCAGCGCTTACCTACCGTTTAGACGTGAATAGACATAAAAGACTCGTAACGTTAATATTCAAATATTCCAATCTATTAGCCAGTATTCAGTGCCGTATTCAGGAACTGCGTTGAGGAACTGCAGAGGAACTGTAGCTTTTGGTTCGGTATGTGTGTTGACTGTGTGTACAGTATGTGTGTCTGTGATCGGGAATACGAAGTATCGGAAACTGAAAGCCAGAGACGAAAAAATTGTTTCGAAAAGTATGCAATCGAGCAAACAGTGGCAGCAATCGCACCAATATCACGAGCACTGGTAGGCAATATCGCGGGCACTGGCACTGTCGCACTACTCGCCCCTTCGCCGAACTCAAAGAGTCAGTTCAGTTCAAACCGTATGCACGGCTAGCGCTCAGGCATTGAAAACATGCTGTAAGTGCAGTGAAGCGAACCGAACGGCTATTTTCCCCATTTTTTCCTAACATCCAACTCGACTACTCGTAGGCCTGCTCGGCCTACTCGGCCTACCTGTGCCAATCGCTCTCTCCTACTGAAGCTAATTGAAATGCCGGCCGAGAAGAATGAACGCCAGCACTGAATGGCTGAATGAGAGGAACAGATCTTTCATTTTCTATTCTTTAGGCGAAATCTCTTTTTTATTGAATTTCTATTTTACGAAATTTTTTTTCGTTAAATACATTCCTTCTCTTTGAGCGCACAGTCTATCCATCGGCCGGACTGTACGGCCGAACCCTACGTCTCGCAGATCCAGTGAACTATAGAGACAATTGAAAGTCTTTGAAGTGAATATTGAATCCATTGACGCATTCATTGTAATGTATGACACATTCAATTGCAACGACTGAACCACTTCTTCAAAATAAATTAAAAATCTCCTCTTAAGCACAAATTACTACTCCCGGCCCCCAATGCCTGCGCCTCTAAGCTATGGATCACTTCGAACGAGAACTTTAAACAACTCCTTAAATATCCGCTCAATCTCTATGCTCTCTCTATGCTCTCTCTGTACTCTCTCCCTATACTCTCTCCACTCTATTCTCATCTACGACTGTAGTAATGATTATTGTTATGGCTTTTCATTGATTTTTTCTTATTTGGCTTTTATTGCTATTATATATTATGCTCTGCTATTGACTCTCTCTCTCTCTCTCTCTCTCTCTCTCTCTCTCCCAAACAAAAAAAAACTGTTTAATAAATTTGAATCAAATGTTTTTTGGGGTAATATAATAACGCGAAAAGTGTTTGGAAGAAAATAAATGTTAGAAACCTATTGTTACTCACAATCTGTTCGCAAATCCTGTTTTGCAGTTAAGCGCAAAACTAATTAACAGAACCCGAGAACTCCTCAACACTTTGAAACACTTTTATTCGAATTCATATGAAATATCTGTTTCGCCTCCAAATCCAGGCCAACGTCGAGATCGCTGCTCGGGATTAGCAGTCGATCTCAGCGCTAGCCCTACATTGAGCCGCCCGTCCAAAACGCCAGTTCCCCAGTTCCGTCAGTTCCACTGTTTTCGCCTAAATTCGCGAAATTATTCATTTTGTTTGGCACTGAAAGTCACAAATTTAACGCCAATTATAATATACGTTATAAATATGTTTTCTCTGTTTGGAAAACATTTTTCTTCCCATTTATTTTCGATTTGAAATAATCAAAATAACACCAATAGGTCCTTAGCACCCGACGGCCCGTATGTGTGCTCACAGACACCATTCCTATCCACTCCTGCATTGATGTGATTAAATAAGTGCGGCTCACATGTGGCCACAGGTATATACACATTGGGTAAATGCATTTTAATAAATGTGCATGCTAGACCGTATATGTGTATGGCTTTCATCTCTCTGTATATCTATGTAGAAGCCGGTGCACTCTCGGCGGACACCAACTGTGCGGCACTATTAACAAAAAACACACCAGCGCTCAGGCAGTGCTCAGGTAGTGCTATGTGTGCGCTGTTCGCGAAATTGGATTGAAATGGTTTGGCAATCGTTTCGCACAAACACACCAATTGCCAGCACTTCGGCATAAATAACCACTTTTTTCGCACTTCGGTCTCTCTCTCTCTCTCTCTCTCTCTCTCTCTCTCCCATCCCATCGCCAGACCTATTGCTCGACTATATGTGCGTTTGAACCGCTGTTAAGGTGTGAACTGGTTTCGCAGGTATACGCTTCGGGTGACACAACTATACTGGAAATTCGCTACCCGAACAAATTGCTCAATGTAGTTTTTTCTAATTTTTTCAGCTATGTTTTCGTATTTTCGAAAAATTTGCTAGCCAGAAAAAATCTACCTGCACAGATTCCAGCTTTATCTATATGTTTTATCATATATTTATTTTTTGTTTGTATTTTTGTCTATTTTTTATTGTTCGGCTATTTTCTCAATGATATGTATTTTCACATTTGTTGTGCAGTTTATTGAGTCTTTCAATTCGCGAATTGCTTTTCGCTGTCTCTCGACGTACGACTCACTCTTGACTTTAGCTGAACTTTTTCTCTCATTCTACCATGCTCATTGTCTGTCTCTTAGTGTGTCGATCACTTGTGCTCTGAATTTGCTGTTATCTGTCTATTCGAGTTCAGCATGTTCGTTTTTTCTCTTTCAATGCGATGTTGTTCTTGTGTCGCACTTGTTGTTCATTATTATTGTGTCGCTCGACGTCTCAGTGCTGTTCTGTCCTCTCATTCGGCGCACAATTCGTTGTTTTATGTGATGTTATGTTATCTCGAGTTCACTATTTTTCTCATCAATTCAATTGAATAGAATTGCAAAAAATAGCGAATGTTTTTCGACTGTTTGCGTATCTGTTTCGCTATTATAACGACTTTATTATTTTCACAGCTATTTCACCCAGGAATTTGACGCGTTTTTTAAGCATGTACAATATATATGTATATGTCAAACACAAAAGCGAATTCGACTTTTTTTGTTCGATGAAAAGATTTGTAGGTTTTTGTTGTTTTTTAATTTAATTTATTTCATGCATTAATTTGCAATCCAATTGTCGATGGCAACAAACAAACAAGGTGCAATTGGAATTTATGCGCGAAAAGTAAAATCAAACTTGACAAACATTCGCACGTTATTAAGGCGAAAAATATGCAAATTATGAGCAAGCAAATATTTCAATTGCGAGACTTCCAGCAGACTAGTGAATAATTTTCATTTCGAAATAAAACAACATTTCTCTTAAATTTGTAATACACACATTAAAAAAGTAATATAAATTTTAATCAAGTACAAAATAAGAAAATTATTACATGAACTGATTGGAATCGAGTTCTTTTCCATTCGAAGTAAGAAAAACTATCAAAACATTACTACAACTTCACCCACACCTCAAAATTCAAATCGCATATAAAAAATGATTTTTTATTTTTGTTTAAAAAAGTTATTTAATTTTTTTTTGTGCCAAACGTTTCGCAGTTTCTGATATTCGGAGAGATATTTCCCCCTCCGGGGCCTAAATAACTTACTTTACAATACACTGTACTTCTGTACAGTATATATTGGCTGCGCTTTTAAATGATATTGTGTTTTGTCGAGACTTTTATTTTATACCCAGTGTAATCACATAAATGAGCATGGCTGCTTCTAATGCACCAATGTAATCAAATACCCCGTAGTAATCAAGATTAAAGTCCTTTTAAGAGCACTGGTATTAGAAGCGCCCGAACTCTAACTCTAACTCCAACTCAAACAGTCGAACAACTCGTTTAGTAAAAACCAATATAATCGCCGAGAACAGCAAATTTACTGTGTAGTTTAAGCCAGGCACAAACGCACACTCACATACAAGAGTACACTGTGCATTTGTTTCGAGCAACAGCAGAGAAGCGACTCCTTGACTATTATTTTTTATGTTTGCATTTTAAGAGTTTTTTTAGTTAACTATTTTTTTCGGTAGAAATTACCCGAAAAAAACACACAGTATAATTAACTAGTTTTAAAAGGGCTCTTAAGAAAATTGCTCTGTTTAGCACTTGGACCAGATATACGTGTTGTATATATGCGCCCAATGTGTCTGTGCATTGCCTGGGAGAGTGTGTGTCCACCAGAAACAACAAGAATTAATTTCTTTCCTGACATTGTTGTCAGAAATTTGTTTTTCATACGAAATTAAAATAGCACTGTGTATTTTTGAAAATGCTCATTAGAGAAAAGAAAATATTTAACCCAAAAGCTAATTGGGATGTGACCCACACCGCGCCGAACCGTCGGTGCGCTTATGATATAATTTAATCAAATCTCATATCATTTGATTCTCGCCTTTATTTCTCAGCACATAATGTCATTATTAAAGCGATTTTATTATCAAATACTTTATTGAATTCATAAAATACAATCATTAGCATTAAGTAATAATACTGTTTATGCAGTATAAAGTACTGTATTCGTAATCTTGATATTTGTGTCACTAATTCGGATAGTTCTTTGATAGTTGTATATTGTGTACCGTTTCGTAGATAAGGAAAAAATGTTGTTTTTATTTATTGAAATCAATGCGAATTTAATTGAACGTAACGTTCAATTTGAGCCAAACATCTAATAATAATAAGCGAATGAAAAGAGTTCTCCGATTCGTGCAGTGCGTCGAAGGAGAGCCGAAAGAATTGGTTAATAACTAAAGTTAATAATCAGTTAATAATTCGGTTGACATAAGCGCTCTGGCATTCTATTAGCGCATTGGCGAGAGTAACGAGAATAATGGACTAATACCACTAATACCAGTGCACTGATAGTTCGGATCGTTTTTTTTCTCTTTTGCAGATGAATGCCAATTACCGAACGAGTCGTAAGCGATAGGAATATCGAGTGCACAGAGAGTGTGAGAGCCATACCATCGCTCAGAGCGATACTTGTGGAGCATATCGTTTATAATATACGTATAAACTATAAGCAAATTCGTCGATAAGTATAGGGCTGGCAGTGAATGAGCGGCTCGAAGGAGAGATGGGAGAGAGAGAGAGAGAGAGAGAGAGAGAGAGAGAGAGAGAGAGAGAGAGAGAGAGAGCAGCGTATAAGACGAATAACGTCGTTAACAGAAAGGCTCGACTACTCAACTAAATAACAATAAACTGTATTTAGATTTCGATTTTTTAGTCATATTTTTCGCTCAAAACTCGAACTTCAAACTCAAGCACTACTTCTCGCCGTTAATGGAATTGCGAATGCAGTGGAGAAACGGTTCGCCGACGTCTGCTGACGGCCCTATCGGCGCTGTCGACTCAAGGAGAAAGGGCAGTGCTGTTTTGTTTTGCGTTGGTCACGAACACCTCACCAGCTCTCACACAGACAATGGCCGAGTACTGGGCGAAGAACGGGCTGCTCATAGCTCGTAGTCTTCCTGTGCAGCGCATCACTCGATGTCGATGTGTGTGTACTGTCTAATGACAAGCGCTCGCC
Source organism: Metabelba pulverosa (assembly GCA_034697605.1). NCBI lineage: Eukaryota > Metazoa > Arthropoda > Arachnida > Sarcoptiformes > Damaeidae > Metabelba > Metabelba pulverosa. The sequence goes on from JAQIXC010000032.1 coordinate 6,840, forward strand.
GTTCGCCAAACGAGGCATCAGTTAATGCAATACACAATAAGACGTAACACATAATACGCGCACGACTTGAGCGCTCGGCCCCGATATGATGTACAGCCAGAAAAACAAAACTCTTCGCCAAACCGTTCGGTGCCAATCCCACCGGCCCTCTACGCACTGTCTACTTATTTTCGCAACAGTTCGGATGATCGGCAGTTGGCATCTCCATCGGGAACCGGCAGACAGTCTCAGCCCAGACACGGCATTACTGTTGTTTCGCGAGTAAAGCCCACAAAAAACACTTGTATCTCATGCCAGCGCCGAATGAATAGATATACTGCCAATAATGCCTAACTGCTTGGTGTCATCTATGCCACCGTCCCTCTCCTCCGTCCCTCTCTCCAGTGCCCAACACCAGAGCACCGGCAGAATGTGTTGGCGATTAGATGGAAAACAACAAATCTTTTGACTAGTTTTTTAAGACTCACTTCAAATCTAGACTTCATATCAATTTCGACGTTAGACTTAGTGCTGGAATTATGGTCTCTCTCTCTCTCTCTCTCTCTCTCTCTCTCTCTCTCTCCCATCTCAGCTGTAATCAGCTCTTGTAGTGCAGTTAGTGTACAGTTCGCGTCGAAACGACTTTATTATTGGAGTTTCGGATAAAAAAATTCTTTATATAAAGTGTCAAAAAATAATAGCTCTGTTCGAATGGCAAGTATAAAAAACGGCGACTCCGACGCTGTCTTCTACTCGAAAAATCCTAACCATTAACTGTAACGCACTGTAAGACAACTCGCCGTTTGAGTTCATCTCATATATCAGTTTCAGCTAAACAGCGATTCAATACATACAGACATAAGACGCGTATAAGTCGTTAGAGTAGAGCCAATGTTAGCCAAACAATGCGCTGTATATACTGTGTGGAGAAAATAATCATAAATAATAACCGAATTATTATTAAACATAAAATTGCAATTCATAAATGACCTCCATATAAATAGCCATGCTAGAGTTGGGCCGAAACGTCATACCATCACTACAACGATTAATATATGAGTTTCAAGTGTGAGATAAAGAGGAGGCATAGGAGGCATCTCTTTCGCCAAACAATTTATTAATATGTGTTTCGCCTTATCTCAGACAACAACTTGTAGTTCAGTAGAGTGAGTAGAATGCCTGTGCGCTGAGCGCCGGACCCATTGTGTGCGCGTATGAGTGCTATCATGTGTTTGTAACGCCAAGTGTAGTAATGAGAGTCAATATTGAGAATCGATATCTGGTTTTGATTTTTCGATGCAATCGCTCGACCGGACGATACGGCTCTGACGGATCACTATTTGTTTTTGCCTATCAGAGCGCCGATAGGGTCTGCTGTCAGTTCGAGTGCTTTGTGTCTAATCTTGTTACAAATGTCAGGAAATTAATGCAAATTATAAACATGTCAATTTATTTAATATCGTACAGTATAAACTTATCAATCGAAAATATACTGTATTTTTATTCAATGTTAAATGTTATTATAAGCTATGATAGTCTTTGATAGACTTTGATAAAAAGAGCAAGACGCTTTTTTGTGTTGAAATCAAAACAGTATTTTTATCATTATCAAACAGTGTAACATCACCCACACCTACAAATTCAAATTGAGCATTTTCTAACTTTGTTATATAAAAGTGTACAGTATCTTAATGTTTGGCTCTTCTCTCTCGTCTAGCTATTCGGTGAGCTATTTGGGCCCTCCGGGTGCCCGAAAAAGCCTTAGCGAAGAGCGCCGTATGATCTGCGCCCATAGATTCGAAGCAGTGGTTTGGTATCACCCCTGACGGGCTGGCAGTGGAATGTGCCGGTGCAGCGCAATCTCGAGCGCACTTGGATGTGTGAGCTGCTGCTGCTTAGGTGCCAGCACTGGAGAACTGGTATTTCGAGTTCGGTATACAAAACCCGCAGCTCTGAGCCATTTTCGCTCAGTGTTGAACGAGACGCACAGCACACGACTCGCAGCTACCAATCCCTTTCGAAATGAAAAAGTTTTTCGCTCAGCGCTCAGGCAGCAGCGCTCAGTTAGCTCTAAGGGTCTAAAACTCGATGAACTGACTACTAGTGACTCGTTTTTCTCGTGCATTCAGTTCAGTGCAGAAAACTTCGCTTAAACTTCTATCAGTGCTCTCCCAGCCCTACCATCACACCAGTGCCCAGTGTCTAAGTGCCAGTGCAAAAGTGCCAGTGCATTGGGGGCACAGTTAGCATGTATTCCAATACATGTCCGTAAGATTCGGCCAAAACGTGGATTAAACTCCGAATTTCGAAAATCAACTCTTTTTGTGAACCGAACGACCGCTTCGGTTGCGATCGAAATGCGGCTAAAACTGTGCATCACATCCGTCGGCGCGCGGCTAATGGCCACTCGGCTGGCGGTGCTGCTGCTGCTCGTCGAGCAACTGTGGCCGGTGTGCGCGGCCGTGCGCTACGTCGCGCCCGAGGACTGCGAGTGGCGAAAGTCGGCGCTCGACGCCGGCAGTGATAACGTACTGTTGACCTGTAAGTTACGGACAGTGAACGGCGCGTTCGACTCCACCAACTTTAGTCTAATCCAGGCCAAGCACACGACTGGCCTCACCATTATATGTGATGATATACTGTTTGAAAGTTCCTTATCGAACCGCTCGTTCGAGCACCTGAACCAGCTCCGGGAGCTGGCGATCGAGCGCTGCAAGCTGCCCGAGCTGCCGCTGCTGACGTTCGCCGGCCTCGGCCAGGTGCGCAACCTGACCGTCCGCACCCACAACAACAACTGGGGAGACCTGCAGTTGAAAGTGCCGACGGGAGGGCTGCTGACGCCGGTGCCGCTCGTCGAGAGGGTCGACCTCTCGCACAACGCCATCAGTTGGCTGCCGGAGAGCCTCTTCTGTAACCTAAACGAACTTCAGTTCATTAATCTGACGGCCAATCAGTTTCAGGAGATTATTAGTGTCGGCTTCTCGTCGAAGAACAGGGATCGGGTGCACCTCCAGTGCCGCCTCGACGCCATCAACCAGTTGGACATGTCGTACAACCGGATTAAAGTGCTCACTGACCGCGGCTTCGGCCTCCTCTCGAAGCTCCAGATCCTGGCCCTACACCACAACCAGATCTCGAGGGCCGAGGAGTCGTCGCTGACCGGCCTCTCGGGGCTCACGATCCTCGACATGTCGAACAACCAGTTGGTGGCACTTCCGCCCAAATTCTTCCAATCAGTGGCCACTTCGCTGACCGAACTGTATCTGCAGAACAACAGCATATCAGTGCTGCCGCCCGGGCTGTTCAACGCGTTGGGCCAGATGGTGCTCCTGGATCTAAGTCACAACGAGATCACGTCGCACTGGATCGGGCCGGACACGTTCGCCGACCTGATCCGGCTCGTGCAGCTCGACCTGGCGCACAACCGCCTGTCCCGCATCGACGCGTCGACCTTCCGCTCGCAGTACAGTCTGGAAGTACTGCAGTTACACCACAACGAGATCGAGAGCATCGCCGACAACGCCTTCCAATCGCTCTACAATCTGCACACTCTAGTCCTCAGCCACAACCGGCTCACCCGCATCGACGCCCTCTCCCTGTCCGGCCTGCACGTGCTCAACGTGCTGGCGCTCGACTCGAACAAGTTGGCGGCGGTCGACGACCTGTGCTTCCGCAACATCTCGAACCTAATGGAACTGAATGTGTCGCTCAATAAGCTCGAGTCGGTTCCCGCGGCCATCAGTACATTGCAATACCTGCGCGCACTCGACATGTCCTACAACCGCATCGCGCAGATCGACAACGCGTCGTACCGGGGCTTAGAGCAGCTGTACAGCCTCAACCTCGAGGCCAACCAGATCGGCAACCTGTCCAAAGGGGTGTTCCAGGACCTGCCGTCCCTGCGCATCCTGAACCTGCCCAAGAACAAGATCCAGGGCATCGAGCAGGGCACCTTCGACGACGTGCCCGACCTGCACGCGCTCCGGCTCGACAGCAACTACATCGTCGACATCAACGGCCTGTTCAGCAACCTGCGCGATTTGCTCATGCTGAATATCTCGGTCAACAAGATCGGTTGGTTCGACTACGCCCTCATCCCCATCGGCCTGCAGTGGCTCGACGTCCACGACAACCAGATCGACAATTTGGGCAATTACTTCGAGTTGGAGTCGGTGCTCAAACTGCGGACACTCGACGCGTCGGTCAACCGCATCGCCGACATCGACGCGAGTGCTCTCCCGAACGGCATTGAAATGATTCTATTGAACAGTAATGTCATCAAAAAGATAGCGCCGTTTACTTTCATGGAGAAGCCGAACCTCACGCGCACCGACCTCACCAACAACCGCCTCTCGACGCTCGACACCAACGCATTCCGCTTAAGCAAAGTGCCGCTGCGGCGGCCGTTGCCCGAGTTCTCCATCGCCGGCAACCCCTACCTGTGCGACTGCAGCATGGAGTGGCTCAAGCGGATAGCGAACTCGGACGAGGCCCGGCAGTACCCGCGCCTCGTCGACGTGCAGAACATCGAGTGCCAGTTGGCGTTCGCGAAGGCCAAGACGACGGTGGCGCTGACGCGGGCCGACTCGTCGCAGTTCCTGTGCCCGTATAAGTCGCACTGCTTCGCGCTCTGCCACTGCTGCGAGTTCGACGCCTGCGACTGCGAGATGACCTGTCCGGACAACTGCACATGCTACTACGACCAGTCCTGGAACACCAACATCGTCGACTGCAGCCACCAGACCCACGTCGCCGTTCCTCCGCGCATACCCATGGATGTGACCGAACTCTACTTAGACGGCAATGACGTGCCGACGCTCTCGTCGCACGCCTTCATCGGCCGCAAGAACCTACAAGTGCTGCACCTGAACCACAGCAACATCCAGACCATCAACAACCGGACGTTCAACGGCTTGAAGTCGTTGCAGATCTTGAACCTCAACCACAACCGACTGACCCAACTGTTCGGCTATGAGTTCGAACGGCTCGTCGACCTCAAAGAGCTTTACTTAGCGTACAATCGGATCGGAATCGTTGCGAACAACTCATTCCTGGCCCTCAAGGCCCTACAGGTGCTGCACTTGGACCACAACTTCATCGTCGAGTTCCACGTCTGGAACCTCAACTTCAACAGTCGACTGTCCGACGCGCGGATAGCGCACAACCAGTGGTCGTGTGAGTGCCAGTTCGTCGAGCAGCTGATCGAGTGGCTGCCGGCGCGCCAGGACTTCATCCGCGACGCCCAAGCGGTCCAGTGCTTCTACAACGAGACGACGGCACTGCCGCTGCTCCAGGAGTTCAACATGAGTGTGTGCACGAACTTCTCGGCGCGGAAGTCGATGTTCGCGGCCAAGTATGTGGTGCAGGACTTTGTGCCGCTCGTGATCGTCGGCTGCTCCGTCGCGGTGCTGCTGCTGCTGACCGTCGTTGTGATACTGCTCTACCGGCGCGAGATGTCGGTCTGGTTCTACTCGCGCTACGGCGTGCGGCTCGAGGGCCGGGCGAAACACCGACGCGAGGAGGAGAAGCTGTTCGACGCGTTCGTCTCCTACAGCAAGAAGGACGAGGCGTTCGTCGCGCAGATACTCGCGCCGGAGCTCGAGTACGGCAATCCGCCGATCCGGCTGTGCCTTCACTACCGCGACCTACCCGTCGCGAGCGGCTACCTGTCCGACGCGATCGTCGAGGCGATGGAGGCGTCGCGCCGAACGATACTTGTGATCAGCGAGAACTTCCTGAAGAGCGAGTGGTGTCGCTATGAGTTCAAGTCCGCACACCATGAGGTGCTCCGAACCAACCGACACAAACTCATCCTCATCTTCATCGGCCGTATAGCGAGCAAAGACCTCGACCCCGACATCCGGCTCTGGCTCAAGACCAACACATTCCTGCAGTGGGGCGAGAAGATGTTCTGGGAGAAGCTCCGGTACGCCCTCCCGGACGTGCCCTTCGCGCGCAAACCCAGTGAACAGACGCGCGACCTCACCGTTGCCGTTCACATCTAGTTGAGCGGTGCCGGTGCTGCGTCGGGTGGCCGGGCGCTCCCGGCCTTGTGTTGGTTGTTTGCGCCGACGGTTCGACCGATTATAGCCGTGAAATGAGATTCGAAAAGTGATTATACAATGAGAGAGTGGTTCCAGTGCTCCGAAGACGTGTGTGAATACCGACTACAAGTGCTGTCCGATTGGATGTTGAGAGGAATGGCAGATATTTCGCTGCGAATTGTGAATAACTGCCCGAAAGGCCGACGACAGCCGCCGGCGACGCCTCTCTCTTCCGACAGTTGTCTTCGCGATTGAAAAGATGTAAAACAAAAACAAATTCTGAAAATACTTTTTCGTCGCTTTAATGATAAGATCTTTTTGTTTTCCATTGACGACAAAAAACGAAAAACAAAAAACTTTTTTCTCATTAAGTAATTTGCATAAAAATATCGCAAATTTGCGTTTTGTCTCTCTTTTCGATAAATACGGCTATAAATGAGCTTTAATTGAAATGAATTGTCGGCTTAAATGATGAGAGAAATTAATTTATTACGAAAAAACGATACGTTTCTAATTGAAAATGCAATTAAATTGTCAAGTAACAAAACAAACAAATCGCAAGAAACAAAAAAATTGTTATAATAAATTGTATAAATTTTAAATATTAAATTATGAAGATGAAATTAATAAAATTGTAAAGTATTATTATAAATAAATTGAATAAAAACAAATTATTTAAGTCTTTAAATAATAAAATAATTGAAAAAATTACGCATTTTTGCGATGAACTTATTTATTTTGATTGTATGTTGAAAGTATCTGTGTGGAAATATTTAGTCTGGCTGATTTTTCAGTGGAAAGTATTTGTTCGGTTGCTTTAAGTATCTCTTTTTTCATACTTGTTATGCGAATCTGTCTCTCATATCGATCTCGAGTCCCAGGAATGCACTGAATATACAATCTATTTATTGTACGAAATGCCCAGCGATTTGTTGACCACTTATGCAAAATACACAGTTCTTTTCGAAACTACTTTTGCTCTTTACTCGAGATTTGTATTTTTTAGAGAAAAATAGATAGAATGTTATTACCGGTGAAGAGACAGTATATTCATGAGCGAAAATAAGTGTCTGTGCAAAATACTCTGTAGGTTAGGATAGCGTTAGAGTTTTGTCGACAGTATTGAAGCTTTTCTTCTGTAAAAACATTTTTCATTTGCCCTACGACTCACTCACTCCCTCTATCCGAGTGTTGGGTAAAATTTATACAGTGTACAGATACACAGTATGACAGACTGCATAAATAAGGATATAAGTTTTAAGATTAATTTTTCAAAATAATTTACATCGTATAATGGTCAGTGTGTATGGCTTTGAATAACTTGACCCGAGATCGATTCTAGCATGTTTTTATTTTATTTTTGTGCAAAATCATCAAAATTTCTATTATTAGTTTTTGCTATAAAAATAGCAAAAAATAATCTTGTCATATTTGGGAATCGAACCCAGTGCATAGTTGCATTCTAAATGAATAGGCGATCGCTCTAGCCACTCGGCCATTGAGCTATTGTAGATTTATAAACTCTACACTTCTGCTTGCTAGAACTTATGGACTTAGTGAAAATTTATATTAAAACATTACGACTATCATGTATGTTTTCATTTATGTATTTTCAAACATCAAGTACTTAAACCAAATTATTACAAAAATAGTAATTTTTTCTTTTATTTAGGCGTAGATAACAACCATTAAAATTAAATATACATAGATAAATTTAAGATTATACATTTCCAAAAGATAGTCTCGCATTTGTAACTATAAATTTTTTATGTTTAATATTTTACAATTATGTAAATCTTAATAATCATCTTATAATTAATTTAATTTAAATTAAATATTATCATCTATCTTTTTTCAGTTTTTTTTGTTTTTCTAATTACTTTTTTAAAAAAAGAGGAATATAAAAATGTTTTGCAGTTTTTTATTCAGTAAAATGTTAATCGAATTAAATAACTAGTTTCTACTGACGAAAAAAATTAGTTTTTTATTTTTAAAAACCTTTTTCTTATATCTAATCAAAGGCTCGAAAATCCTACTCATATATGACGAATGGAAATAGATTTCTGCAAAAACGCAAAATTAAATTAAAAATAATTTTTGAAAAAATCCGCTTTTAATGTGTGGTATCTCTACGAACACCGAAATGGCTATAAAATCGTAGTTTTTATTTCGCATTAAAGCCGAATGTTTGGCAAAAATTAATTTTTTTTCCGTAAATAAGAGCAAAAAGAGGTACGACTTTGACTACACATCCATTAACTGATGGCATCGAGAGGTCATATTTAGATCAAAAACTGAAGAAAAATGTTTTTCTTAATAAATAAAAATAAAAATATTAAAACGTCTTATCGTTGAGTGAAATAAATTCAAAGTATATAAGGATATAGTTTAGCGCAAATGCGACTCTTATTTTAGTTTTCGGCAAAAATAAGCAAGCTTATAGTTAGAAGCGAAACTATTTCGAAAAGATAAATTTTTCCTAAATTTAAACAAGTATCAAGAAAAACATAGTTGAGCATTTCTAAAATTCTTATATAATATGTAATTTTTTTGCTACTCTTTCCTCAATTCTTTTGCTCTTTTACTGCAACTAAATATTTGTTCGCAAATGGAGTGCACACATAGATAAGTTAAATACATTTATACATTGTAGAATTGTAGGAAAAAAGGAGAGTTCTACACACACAAAAAAATAAAACTAAAAGATCGCCGAAACGAAGTGCTAAGAATAATTTAAAGAACAAGATATTTGGCGTATATATACACAGTATAAAAAAGGAGCAAATTTACTTCGGGAATAGTAGAGATGTAGTGCGCAAAAAATGCACATGCCATTAAATCATTGCTAATGCAAACATGAATCACATGCACACACAGCGAACGAAATTGAATTGAATTTTTTATGCTTGCTACATTCGCTTTTGTCTATCTGTATAACTTTTAATGATTATTCGTATTAATGTTTTATGTAAAATGAAATTTTTTTTAACAAGAAATAAGAATTTCTTGTAATTTGTTTTTTAGTCGAAATATTTTTTTTAGACATTTGATTACAAAGCCATTGAAAAATAGTCTCTATTTTCCGCTGTAATTGTTTTTTCGCGCCGAACAAAAAAAGAGGAAAAGAATTAAGCATTCGCCTTTTTTGCCTAATTAACCAAACAGTTGCATAATTAAATGTCAGCCCCGGCACCATTATTTCTAATTTTATATATACATGTTTGTTTTTAATTTAAGCAATAAATAATTTGCGTTTTTGTTCTTTTTTTAGCTTGATCGTTTTGTTAGAGACAAAGAGCAAAACAAACAACACATCAAATGAGCGAAAACTAGAATAGCGTTAATCAGGAAAGAGATAACTAATTGTTTCAATAAATTCACGTTTGAATGCAATTTCGTATTCGGTTTGCATTGTCTCTGCGGTCGCGAACCGATACGTCGGCGACAATCGGTGCGAAGTATTTGATTGATTAGCGGCGACGACGACATCCGAAATATGTATGCATTCAGTCGGACATCGAATTCGGTGCGCAAACCTGTCGGTGCGAGAGAGTAGGGGAGAGAGAGAGATGTGAGAAAAAACAAATGAAAAGACATATTTGGGCGAAATATCCGTAATATCGTCGTATATGTGCGTCGAGTAGGCGATGCGAGTCTGCAATTGACTGCCTGTGCAGCGCCGGCCTCTCGTCACGTCTGTTGTGAAAATGAGAGCCCATTCTCCGCTCACTTGACTGCTGACCACTTCATTGTATTATATTTTTTCAGGTCTTGTCGTATTGGCCGCATTCTTCGCTCTAACTCTTGATTTTTGTCTTACGCTTTCTTATACTCTCAGACGCACTGCTCGTATGCGGCGCTCATCAGCAGCTCTTCTGGTGCTCTTCAGCTCTTCTGCTGATGTCGTTAAGCAAAAGCTAATGCGAATGCAGTTGTTATGAGAGGCCAAACATGTAGTTAGGGCTCTAATTCAAGCCAACTGTGACTTTCATCAAGTGTGGTGTGTGTGCTCTATGTGTGCTGTATGCCGTTCCTCTCTCCAAATGCCTCTCCAGCTTCATCTCCGGCGCTCACATCTCCACATCGCTCTCCCATTCCTCTCAGTGCGGCTTCAAATAAGTCTAACAATAATCAGAATTAACTTTCGTTTCGCGTTTTGCCAATTCTCTGCTCTACTCGTTCTACTCGTTCGCCGAGTCTATGATTTTCACTTCATTTTTGTCCTTTTATTTCAATTCGAGCTATGGATGAGAGTTAGGCAGTCAGTCAGTCAGGGCTCGCAGTGTAGGCTTTACTCGCAGTCAGTGTCTCATATGTTTGCAATGCAGTCGAGTCTGGAGTAAAGAAGTAGAGAGTCCTGTCATTCCCTCCAATCGATTCCTGCTCTCTCTCTCTCTCTCTCTCTCTCTCTCTCTCTCTCTCTCTCTCTCTCTCTCTCTCTCTCTCTCCCAACACAAATACGACAAATACGGCATAAATAGAGTGAAAATGTGCCGAAAGTACATTAAAATCTAATGTTTTCGACATTTTTCTCTACTCTCAAACATTGAGTCAAATAAAAAGCGAATTGAAAGCTCTCTTTTCATTGTCATTGTATAGCTCTCTCGACCCCTCTCTTCCACTGTCTCTACAGTGTATACTATACACAGTCTTCTACTCGTCGACTGTCATCTCCTAAGAGCCGAAGAGCACAGTTTGCCGATGGGCTCAACAATTGCAGTGCTATTGCGAACTCCGAAACCCAATTCCAAACACATATATATCGGTTCGGATATATCGGTCGACAAATACACTCTTCGATACACTCGGCGTATGTCTCGGATGTAAAGAAACAGAAGAAATATCTAAACACAAAGTCGAATGTTTGCCGACAATTGTTTACAATAAACGGCATTTAATATCTATTTTTCGATTCGAATGAAACATAACTTTTATTTTTTTGTCCGAATCGTTCGCTTCGATGCGAATGTATAGTCAGTTAGTATTGATTGCCGCGAAAGGAATGCGTGAAAAATGCGTTTCGAATATAAGGAAAATTATTTCTACTTTCGTCTTATTTATTAAGTTAGCATTGATTTGCTTATACAGTATACTCGCGATCGACTGCACACATCATTGCCGGTGAATAGAAATGGATAAAAGAGTTGGAATTCGAGTTCTATTGACGACACGAATTGATATATAAGACTGTTATTCAGCGATGCCTTCAAATGGAGAGACATTTTGCTCGTCTCAGAGCCGGAGATAATCATACGTTTGATTGACAACAAAATATTTTATTCCTAACCCTCTTATTGGTATTCCTAATGCAGTAATTGGCTCGAACGCGCCTTTCACCCTGCTACATCGATCCAGCGTTTTATTTTCCATCCAGTTCAATTACAAATTACAGTTATAATGCAAAAATATCAGTAATTTATGTATAAAAATGAGAAAAACATAAAAATAATTATAATTATATTTTATGCATAAAATCTTATTTTTTAAAATATTTATTCAGAATAAAATTTGATTTTATAATTTTGGCTTGTACTTTCGTTGTTAATTTTATTCCAAAATTATTTATAATATAGTATTTACCTAGTCTATCATATTGCTACATCAATCCAAAATTTTTAATCCAGTTTAATTATAAATTACAAAATAATATTATATTGTAAATATTATATTACAAAATAAATTACTAATAATTTTTATATAAAGACATAAATAAAAGGCAAAAATAATTATAATTACATTTTTGTGTATAAAATCTTAATTTTCAAAGTATTTATTGAAAAAAATCAATTTTATTATTTTGCCATGTAAATTTAGTTTCGATATTAATATTTTGCCGAAACATACCCATCCATAAACTGATTAATCATTTTTTGAAAGCTATTATTTTTATAATATATAACTGATTTTTTGTTTGTTGTTAGCATTCATATTCAGCTCTTCACTCGAAGCCCTCATTTGACTAATTAATGGGAAAAATAAAAATCATTTTCATTACAACTAAACAGTAGTTATTTAATCGATGGCCGAAACAAAAACAAAGTATAAAATAATTAATAAACAAAAAGCAAACAATTTATTAGTAGATAACTCGGAATTAATTTTCCAGTAGATTAAGAAATTCGTGGCTCCCCTTCCCGGCCTCCCGTTCCCTTCGAAACAAGAAAACGCGTAATTTCAACAAGAACAAAACTTGAACTCGCGTACGGGGCTGCCGAATGGGAAATGTCATTAATTTTGCACAGTTTATTCGCATAATAAGTTTTGCAAAATTATGGAATTTATTGATAAAAATAAATAAAATGCGAATTTTTCCCAATTTTTTTCCACAATTTTTGTTTTTTGGTTTTTGTTTAAATTACAAGTTTATCGAAGCATTTTAGACAGTTTAATTTTCGATATTAAGTAATTCGCGGAATAAATAGCCGAACAAAATAAATATTGAATTTACTTATTACATGGGACTATTTCTCCGCAATCCCCGTCTAATCTATATTTGACTACATATTTAATATTCAGTTTAAAAAATAAGTTTAATGTTTATGTATAGAGAAGATAGAAATTTCAATAATTTTTTCTTCGAAACCCTCTTTTCAAAAGTTGATATACAGTATAGAAATGATTGAAAAATTTAATGTTAATAATACATGTGATGCCAATCGAAGTATTCGTTATCTGTTTTTCTCTTTTCAATTCAATTTCGCCCGAAAATCAAAAGTGGAGAAAATGCTGCAAATGTTGCATGCTACTATTAGGCGAACGAGACGAAGCGGTCGGTTATTGTATATCAAAAGTCAAATCAAACAAAATAAAAAAGAAAATGCTTTCAATTTAGAGGTTTTTCTGCTGGGAGAGAGAGAGAGAGAGAGAGAGAGAGAGAGAGAGAGAGAGAGAGAGAGAGAGAGAGAGAGAGAAAATGGGAGTAATAGAGAGTGGAATATATGAAGCGTTTGAAAAAACGAATTCAATTTGATTCTCATCTCATTTCTACATACATTACGATTATATCGAAATAATAATAATGAGAAAAAGTACACAGTTTTTTTAGAACTAAGAGATGATTTGCTGGTTGAGCCATTCATACTTGGGCTTTTTTTCGCTCTCCCAACCCTCCCAAGTCATCGGTGCTCTGAGGTCTACACAACTTTCGATTACTATCTAAACCGACATTTTTTTGCTCTCAAAACGAGAAAAAATATTTGAAAATTTAGAGTATTATTAAAGTAATGGTTTGTTTAAAATGCAAAATACACATTTTTAGCATAGTACATTTTGGCGGTCAATGTAGAGAAAGGAATTGTGTGTGTATCGCATCGGCAGAAATTGCAATGTAATTTTTGCGCTCAAATAGCAATGTATATTAATTTGTTCTCTTTTTCTGAGAGAACTTCTAACGAGAAATCCTGTTAGGGTTGGAGTGAATGATAATTTTTTGCCGAAAACACAACAACAACAACAAAATTATACCTTTATTTTTGCTCAATGTACTTTTTTACACTGTATGTTTGAGCTGATACGCGCTTTCATGAAACACGCATTAAAACCATTAATTTTAATAAATTTGAAGCCTTTTTAGCAAAAAATAAATCTAATTTTTATTTTAAAATATTGCTAATGTTTCTCAGTTTTACGCAAGAATTTTAATTTGTACAAGTTTAAATATATTTTACTATGCAATTTAATTGGATTATTTTAAACTAAACTTTGGCCAGGTGTTTTTAATGTTAATAATTTAATTTTTGCAACAAAAAATATGCTAGCTAAAAAAGAAAAAATATCCTGTTGAGATATTCCAGACCAGAATAGCTTATTTTACGGTTCAATCGCAAATTGGCATGTACAAATAGGAAAAATATAGACGAAACAACTCTTTCTTTTTTTATATTTTCGCTGATATTTTGCATAAATTTTTGGCCAAAAACTGGATTTGCAATCAGTTTACGATCAGCAGAATTTCTGATTTAATATCGCCATGCTGCAATTTATTATTGAATCATATAGCATATACATGCGGATTTAGCATAAAAAATGAACTGTGTATTTATTTCCCTTATTTTTCGGCTTAATCTCATTTCGCCCGAAAGACATACGAAAAAAGACTAAAAGAGAATGCAATTGAAAAAAAATTCACTTAAACTGAATGCAAAAAAAGAGATGTTTTCTCTAAATACAGAAATATTTTCTGTTTATCGCAATCGAGTCAATGCGCGCGTCTATGCCGTCCGTCCATTACGGGTCTTAACAATCGAAACGGTTTTTGTGCGCCGAATGTCATTCATCTCTATTTTGGCGTTCATTTCGACGACTCGACTGACAGTCTGTGTGCGGCTCTCGATATACAGTGTAGTTCGCGAATCGAAGTGTACTAACAGTATATAAGTATATAAATCCCAATTTAGAGCTAACGTTGCCGTCTGATCACTCCGTTGCCATTGTATTAAACTAGGTTAGTTTTATATTGTGTCTTCATACATTTCACTTTTTTCTCGGCTATTCTTTTACCACGTTTATTTCAAACGCCTTTACTTCATAGCATTGCTACGAAAATGTGTTTTTGAAACTATTTCTTCACCCAATCGCTCCCTCCCTGCCCTCCCCGGCCAAAGCGCACATTACGTACGAACAGAGAGAACACACGTACAGTTCGGTTACAATTAAAGTCGAAAGACTTAAACAGTGATCCGACAAAAGAATTGTTAAATTCTATTAAAAGCGAAGCAATTATTTCCATTCGTATAGTCGAGACATACGGTTGAGTCGAGAGTCGAATAACAGAAAACGCGAATTCAATTTAATTCGCGTCGAGAGAAGCAACACAAGAAAATTTCGCCAAAGACTAGCAAGACTAAAAAGACTAAAAGCCGTATAAAACTGTGCAGTTTTTTATTGCTCCGAAAAGCACATACCCGTACACTACGCGACAAAAAGGAAATCGCAATTAAATTAATCAAATTTTAAGACATTTTTTGACATTTTGCTTTTTTATGCCATGCTACATTCAACTCTCGTTTGCCATTTAATTAATTAAATTAAAACCTTTTAGATTAATAGCAAATTTAAGAGAAAAAAATCTAAAAATTAAAATTATAAAAAACATAAAAAATACCTAAAAAACTAAAAACACATTTAGATATTAATTTCTACGTCAAGTATGCAACTTGTTTAATTCTTGTTTCGCATTTTCGAGCGAATAGCGTAATAGTGTGTAAATGTTTGGTTGCAATCAATATATTTATTGTCGGAATTGATTCGTTTACACATTCGCCGACGAATTCTTCGTTTATCATTCGCTTTCCCACTAATGGTCAGACACTCACTCGTCGCTCATTTGGGAACCATTGCGAGAGAGAGAGAGAGAGAGAGAGAGAGAGAGAGAGAGAGAGAGAGAGAGAGAGAGAGAGAGAGTCGGATAGTTAGCGCACAGCAAATAGTCGGCGCATAAGTGGTTGCAATAGAGCCGTACTTCGCGTCCGTCTTTGCATTTTTGATAGGATTGTCAATAAATTTGTTTTTGTGTCGAAAACTTCGCACTAACTCTCACTCGTAATGCTCTCTATTCGGCGAATCTGTTGTTTCCAAACAGTGCGAGAAGTGGGAGGAATAGGGAATAGATTAAGGGATGCGTTCGGAGAGGGAGTGGGAGATGAAGAATAAGTGAGACTACGAGAGAGCAAACTATCAAAGAGAGAGCGGAGAGAGCATTGGCACAGGACTTGCAATCAGTATTTTAGCTATAGTTTGGGAAACACTAGCGATGAAAGCGATAGCCTTCGAGAAATAGCATAACATATAATTCGGCGCTTTGTTCGGCAACACCCGTATCGTTGCGTATTGTCTGCCGGAGCTCTCGCTCTCTCTCCCGGCGCTCACTCTCTGCTCTCGATTTGTATTGTTTTTATTGTTTTTGTTAACACTAGAGATCATTACCTCGAAAAGTGAGAGCAGAAACACATTTGTGTTTTCTCGGCATCTCTTCGGCCGATCTCTGAGCGCCGAATGCGAGACTCAACTCAAAAAGAGATCGACTCCTCATCTGCCGATGCAATCACTCTTTCGCCTTCTATCTCCCGTTCCCTTTCCCCTACCCTTCCTCCCTGCGCTTCCACTGCCTCACCGCAAATATTAGTTACAGACAATGGTTGAGATCCAAGTGCGGAATGTCTTGTCTTTCGATAGCAAACACACGACTCGCCGGCGAAAGGCATTAGTCGTCTTCGAAGCCATTCTTTTGTGTTTTGTGTTCTTTATCTCAAATTTTGATTATCTATTCTTATGTTTCAAATGGATTTTTTTCGCACAAAAACTTTGATCTCTTCTCTAGCTTTTTGTTTGGCAACAATTTTTTCCAAACATCTCTCGTCTCGTCTGCACTACTCTATACTCATCACTGCATTTATCTCTTGACATAATGTAGTGCTTAATATCTGACAGTGTTTTGGCCGTAGAAACGAAGCTAACATTCAGCGATCGACTCACTCAGTCACTCACTGCTCTTGTGCGCTCTCCAAGGGCTCAATTTCATGTCAAAGTTCCTGATCTGAGTGTATGGCTCAGATATCTGGAAAATATTCTTTTTTTACACAGTATGTCAAATACAAACATTATAGTTGTTATAGTTTGCTGCTGTCAGAGTGAATGAGCGAACCTCTCCGCGCACTTGTGTAGCAAGTAGAAATATCAGATCGCGAGCGAAGGCATTGATTTTTTGTGTGGAAATTATTTTCACTTATGAATAAATAACGCTATCATTGGGTAGTGATCTACGACTCGAAGAGTCGAGTCGTCTCTCGCTCTCCACTTATAACTGCAGTTATTAGAAGTCAAAGCTCTCGAACTTTTTGCGAATGAAAAGATTTGTTCGCTTTGACTGAGAAATAAAATCCTTAACTACACAGTAATGATCTGTTTTAACAGTTTTTTAAATGTCAAAGTCAGGAGAGGGGAGAGAGAGTCAGATGAGAACGAGTCTAACCGAAAATTTTTTGATGAATGAGAAACAAAACACAGTTTTTAATTCGACTTAAAACTTGTGATAAATTATAATTAAAGCAATAATTTTAGCGTAACTTCTGTTGTGTATACTTACGAAACGGATTTTTTTCGCTGGTTTTTGAGGAATCGCTTCTGAATTTTGATTTTTTCTTCGCTCGAAAACGACTGAAAACATTTCGAATCGAGTTTCCAAATAGATTAATCATGTTTGAGATTTTTAACTATTTTCTTACTCCACTCTTACTGTTTGCAAACAAACATTTTTCATACAATTTCTGTAACATTAAAAATGAATATTTAATAAAAACTGAAGCAAAAAACAACATGATTATTTAAAAATAATGGAAAAATGATTCATTTTTCTTCTCGCAAATACAGTTAACGCAAACGAGATCTACAGAAACAGTATATACAGTACAATATATTACGTACAGAATGTACAGTATAAATGTCAAGACGAAATTCTTTTGACTTCATATATATGCAAAACAACCGAAATATTTATATAAATAAAAAGCATTTTTATGCCTAAACTTGAGTTAATAAACGGAGAGAAGAAGAGGAGAGGAAACCGAAAATTTGTCGCATTATTAATGATTCACACGATTTGGTTGAATGACTTTTCGCGACTTCACTGCACAAATCCTATCGAACTGAGAGATAGCGTAAACGAAAATTCGCGAAAAAATCTTTTTAGAGACAAAACTAATGTTTATTTTCGAGTTAAGAGAATGAAGTGAAGAGACTCTCCAGAAGAGTAGTGCAGCAAAAAAGCGCTCAAATGATAATCAAAATTAATTTATTGGCGAAATGGAGCGTAAATAAAGGTTTTCTTAAAAAAGGAGGATGGTAGTCGATGAAAAAAGTGAGATTCAATAGTGTTTGCACACATACAGCGTATTCAGTATTAACTTATACAGTATCTACAGTAGACAGTAGTCGAAGCCCGCAAAACACTTTCGCCAATTATGCCGACTATTATGTAAAGCTCTCTCATGCATATACGGCGCACATAGTCTTGTGCGCTTCGCACCGGCATTATATGCCGATGTGTTCACACATTCCGCTCATTTACCATCACTTCTCTATCTAATGACGAACAGATCAATCATTTGATTTCGCTCTCACTTCGCCTCTTAAGGCACTGGTAGTGAGAAAAAGAAATTTCTTCTCACTCTCTGTGACTACTCTTCCCTATTCGCCAGTTCGAAGACACCGGCGCTTCCAAACACCGCATACTTTACCCAACCGTTTCAGTCAATACATATCTATTCGCGTTTTTTCTGCTGATCCGCAAATTTCTCGAAAAACAGATTATTTTCTTTCTTTGCCATTCATTAGTCACTTCGAAGTCTTAGTCTTAAAAACAATTTTCTATTCACGCACTCAATGCCCGAAATGGTCGACACATATCGGGCCGTAAATTGAAAACGGCTTCGAATGTTAGCAAAACATAATATTTGCATAACTCGAGTGAATCGTCGACTTATAACGGCTATAAAGTTTTTTTCTGCCAAAGTATAAAAAAATAAAAGTCACTCTAATCACCGCCGAGTTTAAGCTGCAGTTTTTTCTGTGTGTGCGAAATAAAGGCGCGCTAATATATATTTATACAGTATAAAATTTTAAGTTTTTCGCCTCTCAACGCCGCAACTGTTGTAATCATATTAAATAGCTATGCGTTTATGGCTCGAAATGATGCGAATATATCTCTCAATTTATATTCCGTTTTAAATATTCGCTTTTTCACATATAAATTTACACTGTATATTGGTATACAGTGTATAATAAGCAGTTTTTCCAAATTAAGCCTTAGATGAGCTCTCGAATAGGCATCGACTGCAGAATTAAAGCGAAAAGTTTTGTCTCGAAAATAATAATAAACGAAAATGCGGTCTAAAGTGTTGAAAAGCGAAAGCGGATTCCACTTTTGAGAGTGGCATTAGTTGTTTTTTGCACAGTATATCTTATATCTTCTAGGCAAAGAATGGAGGAGGGTAGGAATTGAGAGCGAAAAAAGTTTAATGTCTTGGTATATAAAAGCACATAATCTTTCCGGCTTTTGATTTCCACACAAATATATATTAAAATTCGAGCGAAAAATAGCGTAAAATACGTATCAAATAGTAGTCGAAAAGTCGAGAGGAATTGCAGCGGTTTTTGAAACACAAAGTGTTCGGCGAATGAATGCGAAATATATTGTCGAAAAATACATAATAAAAACTGCAATCCTCTTGTGTGTGTGTAAGTGAGTAGGAGTGAGTTGCACAGTTAGATTTGAGTATATGTGCACAATGGCACTCAATTCTTAGACTCCTTGCGCTGATCGCACAGTCTTAAGTCACCCGAAGAGCACAATAACAACAAAAATTATATAATATATTAAATGAGCTAGTTAGTTATTGCGGAAAATCGCCGCTCAGCGCACATATACCCATAAGCAGACTGTGCAAAAAATTAAATAAATAGCTGTACAATGCACTGGTAGATAGGCTATAAGGGCTATAAAAAATAGTTAAGAGCAGACAATAGAAAATAATATTAAATAGGAAATTGAAGATCTCATTTACACAAAAGCCTACCCGGCCTACCAGGCCTACCAGGCCTGCGAAGGGCACGGGAGGAGAAATGGGATATGAGATGAATAGAACAGTGCGTTTGCGAGCGACGAGTTGATTGAAATGCCGCCGCAATCGCAATCATTATTTTAAGTATTCTTTGTATTAAATATTTTATTTTATTTTCTGTTTATTTTATCTATTCTTCGGAATTATATTTCTGAGTATTTTTTTCAAAGCGTTTCACAAAATATATAAATTATTTTCAATCGCTTTCTCGTCGAACGGCGTGTCTGTCAACGCGTGTAAACACACAATAAGAGTCAATACGAGTCTTGAAAATAATTTCTGTAATTGTGTCGGTGTTTGCGAGGGTCTGATCGTATCGCTACTCTCCACTTCCTCCCCTCCCCCGCAAATTGCATTGTATAACGAGTGTAAGAATAGACATGGTTAAAAAGCGAGTTTATACTTTACTGTCTATTTTTTCACTCTCTCTCCCGTCTAAATAGGAAATGCCATCGAAGTCATCGACGATAAGATGTATTTTTTGCGAAGAGATTGTTGTCGTTTCGCACAGAATATACTGTATATATTGGCAGTCGTTTAGTTGGCTTTAGTTCGCGGCTCTCATCGCTCTTTTTGCTAAAAACGAACTGAATTTCAGCTTTTATTTAGTGAAGCCATGAAAGTGTGCGAAAAGATGTGCTCCGAAGTCGAGGCGAAAGCCAAACCGAAAACATATGCAAACGGTTTGCGCGAATCCGACACACAATCGAAATAAGCGCTCAGTTGTTGTGCAGCTCTTCGTTGCCGAAGCACTTGAAATGCTATTAATATGGATGAGACAAATGAATGCTTACTTACACTTCATTTACTCATTTATTATTCCGTTTGCTCTTCACAGCTCTTCCTCCTCTGTATCGCGACTTTCGATTCTGTGCTTATGTCGAAAATTTAATTATATTGGCCGTTAAAATGTGCCAAAATGTGCCATGACACATTAAGTATATAGCTATGGAATTAATCAAAACAATCCATACATTTAATACGCTATTGTGCTATCAAACTAAGGCTCCTATCCTGCTCTCTCTCTCTCTCTCTCTCTCTCTCTCTCTCTCTCTCTCTCTCTCTCTCTCTCTCTCTCACTCCCTCCCTCCCTCCCTCCCTCTCTCTCCCTCCCTCCCTCTCTCGCATTTTTATTTAGTTTTTATTAAATTTTATGCATAACTCCTAAAACATGTATAAAAAGATCAAATATTATCCAAATCGTTGATTAAAATTAGATCCCGTTTTCGTATAATAAAAACATTTCAACTTTTTATTGATTGATTACTATTAATAAAACTGTTTTTATTATTTTTCCTGAAATATACTTTATGTCCAAACGATCATGATGAAACTTTTCATTATATAATCACTCTCAATGTTGACTAAACTCAAAGCTTATTCTTTAATTAAATATTTTTTATGTTTAAAAATTTCTAATAAAGAAAACTTAAAATATATTTTAAAATTTCTATTCTTTTGTATTGTATAAGCTTTGTATTATAACTTATTATATTAATACGGTATAAGTTCTAATGTTATGTAAAATATTGATTCTGGTTTATATTTAAATTATTTTTTAAATTTTTAGTGAAAAAAACTTTTTATTAAATAAATTTCGTAGAAAAAAGATTATAATTTAATTATATTTTCTGAAAAAAAAATATTTTACATCAAAATTTTAATTTCGTTTTATGATAAAAGCATTACTAATATATCAAAAAATATTTTTAATATAATCTAATTTTTAAAAGTTCTAATCCGTCAAAAATATAGGCATATGTTATACAAATTATATATTTATTAATAACATTATATACTGTGCACTATATTTCAAAAATATAAGCATAATCATTATAAAAATGTTAATTTTGATAAATTTAGAAAAAGTTCTAACTTATCATGTTTGTAAATTTTAAAAATATCAATTTAAAATATTAAAATTTTTATGAAATTAAGTGCTGAAATTTGCACATAAATTAGCAAAAACTAAAATTTTTAAATAAACCAAATATTTGTGTGAATATTATTTATCATGCTACTAGTTTAGATATAAATGTGAATGAACTTTAAACTAATTTGAAGAATTTTGGTTATTTTCTAATCAATTAGATACGAGACAGCATGTTATTTTTTTATGACAAATTACAAAATATACAAGTCTAATTTTTAATAATTGAGTTAATAATTAAATAGTTTAATTTGTGCAATTAACAAGTTTACACAGCACAAACTCACTGTTTCAAAGCAACAAATAGGCACGTAGGATTTTATTTTTGAAAAATATATAAAACATTATTAACAAAACTTTCAACATTTTTGTCAGATTTTCAATTTTGATTAAAAAATGTTTAATTTATTAGTATTTTACTTATCGAACAAAACGCACAACAAATGCAATATATTTTCATTACATTAACGAAACCTTTTCGGGTGTTTCGGATCCAACGATCGGTTGAAATAAATTACTTAAAAAACACTATTTCTCGAAGTCTTTGTATATCTGTATAAAGTATATACTGTATAGTAATTGCAAAGTAAACTAAAACTGGAGCCTATCTATCGGCGGCGAGAGGGGGGCCGGCAGAGCACAGGGAGGGCCGGGCTCTCACTTTTCACACAATTCTCACTTTTGCACAAATATTTTTATCACTGATTCTTATCACTTAAATAGTTTTCTTTCGGCCATTACTTTCTCCTAATCTTAATTGCAATGCGACTGAAGTTAAAAAAATAAATTTAATTAAATTCTTCATTTCTTCTATACCTCGCATTAAATTCTTTACACTGTATAAATGTATATTCTCTTATTTTTTTTATTAATACGGATAATATACAAATAAAATGCCATTTTCTTTCAATAAATAGCAAAAATAGCGAAAATAAGATTATGTGTTAAAAAAAAGTACACCGCATAATCAGTAATTTGTTTGTGCAAACCGTATTTTATCTAGATTAAAAATTCCTTTTCTCTTATTTTATAAGCAATAGTTTTTTCTAATTCTATAAATAAATTTTTATTATTTTATTGAAGATAAATATTTGTGTGTATATAAGTTATACAGATTAAATTAAAATATTTCTAAACTTTCATGTTTGTTGAGAAAAAAAAATCAAATGTTGAACAAAATTATACAAAACGTTTCGGAAATTTTATTTAGATAAATGAGTGAATAAATTTGATTTTCGCCCAACGACTACATCGAAACAATTATCAAATTATTTGATAATAAATTATTGAATTAATTCAAAATTTAGGAAAAAAATAAAAAGCGATAAAAATTGATGAAAAATCGAGATTACGTCGAAAACGGAGTGAAGTGAAGAAAATACTTCGAAAACACTATTTTATAAATATATAAATTATATATAGTTTGCGAAACGTGTTAAAAAGCGAGCGAATACTAATTTAATGCGACTTAAACTGTGCAATTTAATCATTGCGAGAAAAAAGTGTTTAGGAAACTGCCAATAGATCGATAAGGAAAGTGTTGGAAAGAGTACACTGCTTATTTCTCGCCCCGAACTCGACTCTAATCTAAATTCATGTAACTTTTTCGCGAAAAACGAGAGACAAAAGGCACGAACTAATTGCTTGGCGACCCCAGTCGACACGTTTTCGCTTCGAAATGTAACATGCTTAATGCAAGACACAAAAAATCAAATAAAAAATAACAGAAAAAATAGTTTTAAATATTTTTTTATACAAAGTTTTAAAACTCAATACGAATTAAACGCTTAGTATTCGCATCGAAGCGGTAATGATATGCCGACGGACTCTGGCATTGACTTAACGCCGATATCGTTGCTAACGATCGCAACAAATCATTATAATTAGCGCTTTTTTGGTCGGTTGGAGAGTGAGTGGAGATAGCGGTGGGGAATGCAGAAATGCACATGCTAGTTTGCTATTATCAATTGCAATTATATCCAACACATCGGTTGAGGCGAAAATAAGATTGAAATTAATTCGTATTAAATACATATTCAGACAATCAGTCGCTTTTTTCCTACTTTGCAACTTCGACGCTACTGTAGAATATGCAGTGTAGTTTTTTTTCTAGTGCAAAAAGTTACTGTGTATTTCTCTCAATCTAAAATATATTATTAAATAATTTAATATTTTTTTCGCTGAACTAATATTTCTTGTTTTTAAATGCGATGATGACTATGATGTGTGTGTTTTGCTAAATAAGTGCAACTATTTTCACCCCGGCGCTATTTGCCCCCTAATTAATAAACAAGAACCGATTTTTCATGCATCAAATTAACATGCTTATTTTGCATAAAATTCGAAATCTATTAAATTTAGTCCAAAAACCTATTTTGTTATTTTGAAATAAATTTTTTGAAAAAAATTTATTATCAGAAAAAAATGTTTATTTTTCTAACATTCATAAAATTAATCGAGAAAGTAATTTGGGTTAAATTTGTTAGGCTTTTTAAAATTGCAATTTATATTTTATAGTTCAAACTCTTTTTTATTTAGTTTTACATTGCAAAATTTATTTAAATTATGGCAAATATAAATCCAAACATTCGAGAATATAATTAAACTATTTTTGTAGCGAAAATCGTGTAAATATTTGAATAAAACATTTCATTGTTTATGTTTATACATGTGTTTATAAATAGAATCAAAGTAGTTGTGAACAAAAAGCATTTAATTAAAGTGAACTTGTTACTTATTTCAAATCGTCACGGCTCGGTCTGCTTTGCCGGGGCTATCAGAACCGTATATTTAGACACATTTTGTTTTGCAATACGAATATAAATATAAGTCATTTATATAAATATATTTCCGAATCATAATTATATGATAAACGCATTTGCGATACGAAAACAGCGAAAAAAAAATTTTTATATTTATACTGTATAAGTTAATAGACGAAAAAAATAGTCTTAACATTCGATCGGAAAAAACCAGCAATTGTTGCGAATGTATTATTCATTATTTGAGCAAGCTCGCCAAAATCTATCTTCCAGTCATTAGTGCACACATTTATACATTATACTTTTTAGGAATAGCCTTGCGCATATAGCTGTCGGCGCTCTCGCATTAATTTACAATGTTTGTTACGAAATAAATTTTTATATCTAATGTCGAAAACCGTACAGTATATACATTTCCAATTCAATTCGCTCAACGATTTAATCGGTTTTTCATTTTATCAAGTCGCATTTTCATTTCGCTGCGGAACCGATACAATTATCATCAATCGTAACGGCGACCAACCAGTTGTTGTGGTGGTCTTGTGCGTAACATGTATAAAACGAGCACCAGTAGCCTTTCGGTTGCACATTTCTAGTTTAATCATTCTATTTCTATTTCGAGCGATGATTGCGTTTTTAATTCGCCTCTCTCTCGCATTTCTCTCACTTAGCCACTCATTTCTGCACTGTATAAATCGATGTACCTTTAACTAGAGTATTTCTTTCGTTAGTGGATTGCATTTTTGTATGCATGCACTTTAGCTCATTATCAGCAGTCAATTGATTCCTCAGAGCGTTGCCATCAGTGATGAAAATTTTAAAGTGAAAACACGGTTACGAACGCCGAGTGCCGACAAGATTCGGGGCTGAAAGCGCCCTGGGCGCACACCGGCATCATTACCCGGCACTACTGGGCCGCAGATACTCGAGCTCTCGATCTCTCACACATCTTCGCCACCATCACCACCGCCAGTCCCTCCAGTGCCCAGACGTTCGCTGCAGTTGTTTCGCAAAACAAAATTATTTTCTCTATTCACTCACACATTGAGAGGGCATTCGTCGACTCGACTTAAAACGAGTTAAGGAGTTAACGAAAAGCCAGAAATGTTTTATGTAATTAGATTTTTGCCGATATTTTATTATTCAAACGCTATTATCGTATTCGTATCGCTCGTATCGGCCGTTGTTTTTCATGCCATTAGACGCGCTGTTCATCAGCAGCCGTTCCGCCGAAACGATGCGTTTGTTTCCTAACAATTCGCGTCAAAATGTTTTCTCTTTCTCTCTCGCATTCTTTTTCCTATTCTCTCCTTATATTCGCCATTGCCTTCAGGACTTATACTTGTTATTCGCGTTTGCACTCAATGTTTCATTTATTAAGTTAAGCAACTTTTCTATTATAGATATTTTTATATCTTTTGCCATTCTCTCTCTCTCTCTCTCTCTCTCTCTCTCTCTCTCTCTCTCTCTCTCTCTCTCTCTCCACACTCTCTCTCAACAGTTATCAAACTTAAAAACTTTTTTTAACTATTCATTATTTTGCAACGATTTTTCTCATTTAATTTGAGCCTAACATCTGCCAATAGCCGGCCGAACGTGTCAAACCACCCTGCTTCTTTCGCCCCGAAAGTATTTTTTGTTTCTTGTTTAAGTTTTCCAGATTACGGATTATATGTATTTTTAATTTTTTTCTTATTTGAAAGTTTTTTTTCTGAATCTAATTTCAATCAACACTTATATCAATCATTGTGTAAATGATCTGACAATTCGCTTCTCGCACTATAAATACACTTTAAGAAACTGTCTGGCTACTATTATTACTGCACAGACGCTCTTTCGGATGCCATTCCCGAAAAGAGATAATTACAAATTATTTATTAACTTTAATTGGAATTTAAGATAAATTTCATCTTATTTTTCACTACAATTAGGGCTCGAAAAGCGATTCGCAAATAATTTCGCATTTTATCGCAAATTCTTTACTTATTTCTACTATTTGTGCAAACATTTCGAGCAAAACAAATAAATTTAGTGAAATAAAAAAAAGTATTAAAAACTTTTCGAAAACAAAACAAAACTACAAATTCAGTTAATACTCAGACAAATTGGATACGAATATCAAATGTTAGTTCGTTTTTTGCTTTTGTGTCTTGGCAATCTAAATCAAATCAGTTGAGCTATTATTCTATCATGTTACACAAATAAAAAGAAGCATTCTTATTTTTTCGAGTTGAGATTCAATTATAAATAAATTAAATTAAATTATGTTTTTTGTAGCCCAGAGTGAAAGGAATGGCATCGAGAATAGGATGAGTGAGGGAAGGCATGCGATGTCGACTATTGGCGAAACTCATCTCATCACTGCGATGAAGGGAACGGGAGGTTCGGGAGGGCAGTGAGCGTTAGGCCAGTATGTTATTAGTGTTATTACGTTTGACTAATTTAATCGCAACAATAACAACGCGTTTTCTATTGCGGAATAGCATTGACATCGAAATCTAATCACAATATAAATGTTAAATATGTTTCTCTCGTTTCAATAGTCGAGTCGGCCTTCCATTGTTGGCCCAGACGTACAATAATAGATCGCAAATTAAAGGCCTACCAGTGCTCCGGCAGAGCAGCTATTATCCCGAAAAGCGTTGCACATCATGTCTTAAACATCAGATTTATTTTGTCTAGTTTATCTATCTAAACTTGCCTGTTTCTTCAACTGTGTATTCACACAAACGCTACAAAACTATTATTTATTCAATTCGTCTATTTTTTATTTTATTATTCAACTATTTTATATATATATTTCAATTTTTAAATTGCAATTCACAATTTACTCTCATTTTCTTATACTGTATGATATATTAGAGGTTTACACTGTATTATAGTGTACAGAATATATGATATATTAAACTTAAACTTACAATCTATTCATCGCCTTATAGTGAAGGGCGTCGGTTGGCATTGGCTTCTTCTCACCCATCCATTGGGTTTACCGATAACTAACCCAAACCCTACTCTTATTTTATTTTTCGCCAACTTATACAATGCAAAAACCGCCTAAACTTCTAATATTCTATTCGCTCGTATTGTGTCGATAGAGATAATAATTGCTATTTACGAGTAAAGCCTTGGCTTCTGTTAATACATACTCAAGCAATGGAGTAATGGCACAATCAAATTGAGCAATATACATTTTCTCGAGAATTTGCATCGGCGTTAGCTCTGCATATTTAATAATGGAAAAAATAAACTTTGAAAAAGTAAAACTGCAAAGTATAAAAGTAAACACAATCTTAATAATAATAGATGTGCGGAAAAAATGAGCTAAAGTATAATGTTATTTATATTTTTGATCTTCTTTTTAAATATAAAGGCAAATGTTTGAAAATAACCATTCGCCTATTTTTTGCCTAAATTCTACTATGCAAATATAATAGAGTAATTTTTTCTACTTGCTGCATAAACATCTGTACTTTAAGAATATGAGCATTATAATAATTATTATTGTCTGCACAAAAATATGAAGAAACCTTCTAGTTCAATTTAGTTAAATTAGTTTTTGCACTTCTATTATGCAAAGTTTATTTTTGCAATTTATTATAAAAACTTATCTGTTTTTTTTGTTTTGTTTTATTATTACTATTTTTTGTTTTAAACAGTATATCAGAAAAATCTGCACAAAAATTCTCGTTTTGTTTTGTTTTTATACAGTGTAGTCGAAAATGTTATTCAGCATTAACTCAGTTATCATTAATCGCTTGATTCGGGATTTCGTGAGGGAATCGAAAAACGAGAAAAGTCTCATAAAAGTTAAAAGCGCATCAAAAAAGTATCTTTGCTAAAAAGTTTTCTGCTCTTTTTATTATTTCACTCTCTTATTCTTGTTATGTACTTAAAGTTTTAAGCGTCGTAAAATAATATTTTTTATACATTTCATCCAGTTCTTCGCTTACACTCATTAGTTTTTATACATCTATACATAAGTTGCATACAAATGGAAAATATACAGTGTAAAAGTATAAAGTAGATTGCATTTGCAGGTAGTTTTTGTTCGGTTAGATTTGCCAACTTGTTTTTTCTATCGATTTTTGTTTAACTAACCATTTAATCAATGAACAAATTGAAATGACAGCACTGCGATGAGAACTGTGCATGGTGAAATGGCAAAAAGTAATCGGTGCAATTTATTTCCTCATTCTTTTTCGGCACCGATTTGTGCGGTTCCTAAACACGCGATTCGATTACCAAAACTGTTGCTGAAAAGAGAGATGTATTTTCAGACTTTGTTTTGACTTCGCGTTTATACCGTATAATAGTTTTCGCAAAAGTAATTTTGATCATGACAATTAATTGCGTATTATGCTTCTTATTTCGATCAACCGCTTCGATTCGAATTAACGCTATTTATTTCTGGCTTATTTAGTTTTAATTTGCCAGTTTGCATTAGCAACACGATCATTTTACTCGAATCGAAACTGTTTTCCGCATGAATATTTTTATTCGATTTTTATACGATTTACTTTTTCTAACGCACACACATATTTAATCTTGGCATAATTAATAGGCGTTTTGTTTATTTTAAAGAGATTTAAAAAAATTAAAATACGTATTGATAATTTTAGTATTTTTTGACTAAAAAAGTACCAAGGTAAAACTAATTGCTAGTTTATAAATGCATATCCGGTTATATATTAATAATTTTTAATTCGCAGATAAATCAGACTTTGATTTCTGGCCTCTAATCAGACAAAAAAATCGTTAAACAGTATAATTTTATGTCTTTTTCTTTCTTTTTTCATCAGGTTTTTGTGCACTGTATAAATATTCTTTTTCTTTGCGCTTCGAAAGAGAAAAAAACGTTGAAATGCTATTTAGATAACAAGTTGCAAAAAAGAAGAAAGATATAAATTTAATAATAAGTTTAAATTAGAGGATAATATGAGTGTCGATGCGTTAGATTAGTTTTCGGCCGTAGATTGTACATGCTAGTGTACACTACATACAAATGCGTTTCTTTTGTCGGTTCAATTCGCGACCGATTGTACCGAATGGACAGTCATTTTCGTCGTTTTTTAGACTGTCTAAAGTAAAAACTAGCAAGACACAAACTATAAACTAGTACACTGATAAACTTGAGCAAAGCGAAGGTTTCTTAGATGAGTGATAATTAAATCGCAGGTCACGATTATCAAGTTCGTTTTATATTTAATAGTTCCTTTCGGTGCTGATCGAGCGCTGCGATGTAGAGCCCAGGCGTCGACTGCCTGTGCGATGCCTGAGCTCAGACATACAGTGCACACAAATCGAGTCCAACTTTGACATAACGATAATTAAATGCTAAATATATTTGACTTTTTGCTGTGGAATAGTCTAATAGATTGATTAGGAAAAGGGGATTTATATTTCACCTTTCTCATTTTTACCAAAATATTTATGCGCTTAATATTTAATAATAATATATTTAATATTATTAATCATATTAATTAAAACTTGTTATGTAATTGTTTTATGTAATTATTTTGTAAAAATGATTAGAGCTATTTTATATATATTTAAACATGGCTATTCCTAGTTATGATAGTAGACTAATGTGTGGGCAATAAACATTCGATAAGAATACTAAAATAATTACACAGTTAAATTATAAAAATTAAATTACTCTTTTTATTTAGTCTTTGGTACAATTTTAAATTATTTTTTTTGTAGATTTACCCTAACTATTAAAGACGAGTTTTAATTTATACAAACAAGTTAGTCTTATTTCTAACTAGCAACTCGCTTTTTTATTCATTTTATTTTTGTTCGCAATTTTGTTTAAAATTTAAATTAATTAAAATTCAATTTACATTCAGAGAAATAGTTTCGTCGCAATGCGATTAATTTGACGCTAATTATTCATGCTTAAAATTCATTAAAGTTATTTGATTTTTATTATTCGTGCAACTTTTTTTTGTTGCTGTCAAAATTTTATCGTTTATTACTCATGTGTGTGGTTCGAAAAAGGATCTGTCTACTTCTAGTCGAAAATTTTTATCAAATATAAAGTATTATTTTTGTTGTTGTTTTTACGACAATATTGTCACTCATGTGCTGTCAAATCGGTTGGACAGGAGAGACGAGAGGGACGGGAGAGGTATCAGTGATCTAACGAATGCCTGCTTTTTGTGTCAATCCTTTTCTCGTGATTTGTCCCGAAAGAGCGATCGCGTCGTTATTTTTCGCCTAAATTGTAGCAATTTTTTCAATTATCGTTAGCTTTTTGTTTGGTTTAGGCTTTTATTCTCCGGAAAAAACAACAGAATCCTGAGCTTCAGATTCATTAATTATTTTGGAATTTATTTTTGACTGATATTTGTTATAAATAAACAAATAGCAAAAATAAAGTTACTGTGCACTTTACTCTAAGCTTTTTTCTCCGGTAAAGGGTTTGGAAATAAATCGGATTTATTATCCGTAAAGTTAAGTATTTTTCTCTTTTCCTCATTACGACTATTCCTTTGAGTTTTGACTTTATTTCTGATTTTTTTTATTCATTTGTATTTATCGATTGTTTATGCATTGCATTGTATATGCGATTGGGTATAGCATTTAGTATACCTGTCCACTAAACATTGCAAAAGTGATAAATAAACACGTTTATTTCATTATAAAAAGTGGAATTACAAAAATGGCTAATTATGACGAGTTGTGTCTAAAACATTGCAAAAATAATTTGGTTATACTTTTCCAGCAATTGATTTAACTTTTTATATAATTATGTTTTTATTTGTTTTACTGTTTTTTTTCACAAATTAATGTTTATTTTTTGTAGACATTCTTCCCAGAACATTCTCTTTGATATTTTCCATACTCTATCTTACCTTTAATATCTTGCTATTTTGCTCAAATTTTTCACTGCTGTTTTTACTGTTCGTTTTTGTTAGAACGATCGTTCTGATTGAATTAGTTTATCCTGTTTTATTTTTATTTATTTTCCTATTATATTTTTTTATTGTTGTATAATTTGATTATGTACATGCTCATTTATTGCTCCGAGATATGCCGGTTCGAAATACACAGTAAAAATATTTTTTTGTTTGTTTCTCATTAAACCAGGAATTAGACGCAAACATCGCATTGAAAAAGAAAAATCTCAGCCTTTGATGCAATTTAAGCCTTCAGTCAGCGTTTGTTTCGGTCAAAAAAATCTATTCAACTAATTATACGTAAAACAAAACAAAAACAAAAAATATTTTTAATGCTTTTATTGCTCCGATATTTTATTAATAAGTCAAATGAATAATTATTTCGAGAATTCGTTGTTTATCTTCACAAACAGTACTGAAAAAAGGGTTTTCGGAAACTCCTAAAAGAAGTTTTGAAAAAATAAAAACTTTTTTCTGAACTTTTTTTCTTAAAATTATAATTTAAAGTAGTCTTTAAAAACTGATTTAAACAAAGATTGAAATCAACGGCAAAAAAATTAGCTAAAGACCAGAATTAGAAAATTGTTTCGTTTTAGTTTTTTGCGATGCTTATTTTTGTATTTTTCCTAAATAGATTCCGGGTGAAACTATGCTGACTGTTCACTGACATGAATAGCAATCTCTAATTTTCTTTAATAGGATATTAATGATTAACTGAATTCTTTGGTTTAATTTGTATAAAATTTTATTTATATTTTTGGTTTAAATTTAGTTCAAATCGTATTGATATTAATTGATAGCCGACTGCAGCCGCAGTCGACTTCTGGACCAGTATTTTACGCTTCGATTCGGAATTACATTCAATTCGTTTCGATCTATACCTTGAATATGGTTTTCGAGTTTTTCAAAGAAATACTTTATTTGTTTATTTTGCTAATTTTTCTTCTTTTATTATAGCATGATGTTTTCCAGGATACTTAAGCGGCTAAATGTGCGCGAATTATATATGAGATTTTGTTTATCAAATTGTGATCGAAAGCCATAAAATAAATGTCTCTAATCTCGACTAATGAAGAAAAAAATGCGAATTTTTAGCGAAAATATCGCGATTTTAGCCTAAGATTAATGATATTCAATGGTCTTGTGAACTGAGTTAACGCAAAAATAAGAGCTATTTTAGCGATTAATTCTTATTTATTTTATACTGCTATTTATTAAAGAGCAATAAGAAAAATTTTTATATTTATGCCAAGATCATTTTTGCCGATGCCCGTAATTCATTTATCGCTCTAAATGCGATTTCGATATACGGATTAATATTTTTTATTTAGTTTTTATTCAATTTTATTTAACGCACTCTTTCCGTACACTTCAGTGATTTATATTAAAAATAAACAAAATTTTTGCTTTTAATTTATGAATTAATTAGAGGATAAATCAGAAAATCAGTTTATATATTCTGATATGCAGCTTTATTCAAAAATTATTTTTTATAACTAATAAATACCTTATTTCACGGTTTTGTTTAAGTGGATAGCAATCGAATGCTTTAAACAAAATTCACATTAACTCCGAATTCTCGACAAATTAATGGTTCGTTTAGTTTATATTCCAGTTATAAATATTGCTATAAATTATATGAAATATAATAAATTTGTCGAATAATTCCGATTTGTTATCAGTTTTTATACTGTATAGAAAATAATGATTTTCGGTGATAATTAGTTTTGGGCAAAAATGTTGCCTGTCTTACACAAGGGAGAAAATATTTAAATTAAGCCTGGTATTTTAATGTGAAGATTAGAATATAAAAAGCAAATTTAATTATAAAATCACAATTTTCTCAATCATTAAAATAATTTACAATGCTCTCTCTCTCTCTCTCTCTCTCTCTCTCTCTCTCTCTCTCTCTCTCTCTCTCTCTCTCTCTCTCCCTCCCTTGCTCTCTCATAATCGCTCTCTTTATTGCTCTCTCACTCCCTTTTCAAACCCTTTCGGATAACAACTTAATTATTTAGATAATTATAAAAACATTTTATCTTCGGTTCGAATACATAATAAATTGTTTTTATCTATAAATAAAATTTCAATTTCTGATTCAAAAATACAATCGCAATAACACAGCATAAATCGATTGGGGAAATTGACTCATTCTCTTTAAATAGTCATAACTCGGTTTGACTTATCATGATCAATTATCATTTGAAAGTTTTTATACATATCTAAATAAATTTACAGCTATTTAATAATCGAGCGCTTAATTAAATTTATCCGAAGTTTAAGTTGTTCTAATTGAAACGTAATATTTGATTAATTGGTGTTAAAATTTTTTGCGGAATTTTGCAATGTATAAAATCTGCTGTATATAGATATAAATTTTACATTGTTTTTATTAGAGCTTCCAGTGCTGTTCGGTTTCGGCACTGGTATGCCTGGCATTGGCAGCGGAGAGAAAAAGAACTTTACGAACGCCTCGAAACAAATTTGTGAGCATTTTATGCAAATTTCATAGGAAGTGATACTTTGTTTCAGTGAAAAATTAAAGCTAAATCAAATTGTGCCCTGAGCAAATTTCGAACCTTGCCTTGTTGTCTAGATATGCTTTAAATTACAAAAAAAAACTTTAAGCTAAATATATTTTTAATGATATGAGTTTATAATGTAATATAAAAGCGGAATATTAAATTTAGATTTGAATAATCTAGTATATTAACATGAACTATATCTTGATAATTGTGTTTTAATATAATTAATTATTTAAATAGTTGTAATTTTATTATGGAGCTATTTAAAATAAAATTCAAATTAGATTGCCATTTAATATTTAATGTCTCAATTTGTTTATTAGATTAAATTGGCATGAACAAAGTAAGTTAATATAAAAATGTAAGAATTTAGACTATTATAACAATTATTTCATATTATAATAATTTTTTACAAAAACAAAAAGTAAAATAAAAATTTGTTGTAAACAAAATTTCATTAGACCGGATGTTAAACTAGCCAACTCTTTTTCTTATCGTGTACTTTTTTACACAGTATATTTTGTAGCAAATAATTTGATATAAAATTGGGATTAAATGATTCGTATCGTTGAGACAAAAACTCTTTATTTGAACTCATATTACAAACTAATGCCGCGTTTCGTCTATCAGTTGTCTATTATTTTAATGAATTTAATTAATCAAAGAATAAATGTTTTTACAGCAAATAAGTCGATCGCACGAAAAATGTGCGCTTTTCTGATATATTTTGCACTGATCATTAATTAAAAATATTTGCTGTAAAAATTAGATTGCATACAATGGCTTTTAAAAATATTCGTAATTAATTAATTGTACTGTATAGCACATTTTACACACCATAATACGAGTGTGTGTAAATTCAATTAAATCCGTATAGCAATTATAATTATACATTTTTATTTAGTTTAATTAGAACATTTTATGTTATTTTTTATTTTAATAATGTAATAAATATTCCATGTTAGTATTTAAAAACTAATTTATTAAAACAATAGCAAAATTAATTGTATGGATGATAATTAAAAAATAATTTGCAAGTTATGTAGAAATTATAAAAATTAGTAGTTCAAATAAAAATTTTAAGTCAACAAAATAATCATGTATTTTTTAAAGCGTCAACTTAGTTCAGTATATTTTAAATAAATACATTATTTTATATAAAATATTAATTTTTTCAAACTTATGGCACATTTTATGCTCCGTTTATCTCAAAAACCAATTCTCCGAAAATATATTTTGAAAACTTAATGTTTAATCTACAGTAAAATGTTTTCAGTCATTAAATTTGTAATTCAATTTTAATGCGTTTTGTAAGCAAATAAAATCGCTCAAACTTTGGAATGTATCAACAATATCAATAATTCAAGAACTGCACAAATTTTTTGCAAAATTTTAGAGAAAAAATTCAATTAATGTGAGAAAAATATAACTAAAAAAATAATTCTAAAAATAAGAAAACAGAATTCAAACGCAAAACGGCTGACAATCACTCGAATTGTGTTTATCGTTGACTTTACAGTTGAGAGAAATCTATAATATATTTGAGAGATTAGTTCCGTCGGCTTTTATCTATATTTAATCTAGATAGCATAATTTTGGCATGCACAAAAAATGCGCTTCGAGTCTATTATTTAAACATATATTCGCCGTTTATTCGCCGAAACCAAACGCTTCTGTTTTATACCTAATTATAATGGATTACTGAACTACTACTGCACTACTCATTGATCAGCGCCCCTACCAGTGCCGCAGCTACCAGTGCCCTACTAGCGCCCGAACGTCTAAACACCACAATTTAGGATAATTATTATGGATTTATTTCTATACGCCAGCTCATTTCAAATTACCGTGCTCCTTCTTCTAGACTGCACTTTTTTGTTATCTATTTCTATAGCTTTTTTGAAATAGTTTTTTATTTTCAATCTTTTCTTACTTTCGGAGAAACACTTATCTCATAGTTTGCGTTTTCGCGAAAACAGTGAAAACTTTTAATCAATTAAAGTATATATAAAATATAAAACTTTTTTTGGTTGGCTTTTCACAAAAAAAAATTTTGTTAATCGAAACGAAAAATCTTATTCACATCAATCAAAATCCAAGTCGAATGACTGATTGGTTAGTTTCACACCGTATCTGACCGGCAAATCGTAGCTTGCTGCAATTTTATCTAGTTAATTAATTCGATATTTTAAATATACCGTATATTCGAATAAATTGGGTTTTTATTATTTTTCGAAAATTTTAATTTTGAGTTTAGTATTAATTTGTTTTAATGCGTAACACATTTTTAGCCAATGTTTTGATTAATTAGTTTTTGCAATAATCGAGTAATTCATTGCATAAATCGAGAAAAACTATTTTCAAAACATTTTTTGCAGTAATTGTTTCTAATATCATGTTTAATCAAATTAGTGGTTATTTTGTTGTATTGCTTTTTCAAGATTAAATGGCATATATTTTATACTTTTATATTTAAACTGTGTATATCTGCAGCATCTCTGTATATATTTATACATAATTTATCGAAAACTTTATTTTTTTTATTAATACAATTTGAGTTTGAATTTTCAATTTTAATAATAATATCATTACAATTGCAATGCATTAAAATGCAGAGAAAAAACACAGAACTCCTAAAACGCGTTCTCATATACTGTTGGCTAATAATTCAAATATATATTTAAAATTTTGCCATTCTACATTCTAGTGCTCCGGCAAACGTGATAATCAACGAATCATTTCGTGAAATAAACTCGTCAATCGAAAAGCCCATGTTTAAAAAACTGGAGCTATAAATAACACACATTTGCTTTTTATATTACACAGGCTAATTCTCTACTTCTAATTCGAACCAAAGCTTATTTAATAATCTTTTAATAATCACTTTTGGCTAAAATTTATCTTATTTTTGCTCATTTCGCTTAAAACCATTTTTCTTGTGTTTTTTTTCTATGCGATCGTTGTATTACATTTTTTTAATATACAGTATATTTTTGCGTTGAATCTAATGGCAAACTATAAATGCGATCTAATGTTGAGTTATCGAAGTCACGACAATTCGGATTGTATTTAAATATATACTCTTTTATTAGAATAAATAAATGATTTGATATTTTTTTGCGCAGATTATTTTTTCGGAAAACAAATTGCTTGCTAAAAGTTAATGCGAATGCTCGCCAAATGAGTAGGAATTGAGAACGCACTAAATTTTATACTGTATAGTATTTATAGATTTTATCGCGATATTACAAATTAAGTAATACTATATCATCGAAGAGAGCGAAAGAAACGCGAAAAAACAAAACCAGAGAAAAAGTATTAACACTCGAAATAAATAGAAATAAATAAATTACCATTTATATTTATTATAATGTATGTGTATGCGTTATTTGATCATGTATATATTTATTTTATTACGGGTATAACTTATAATGTTTTTGAAGATAAGTACGTATTTTGTATTTTAAGCGCACTTTCAGTATTAATCGTTTTTGATTACCGGTTACAATGAAAAAATAAGACAAAACAGAAAAAATTGTACAGTGTACAGAATAAAAATAAGAAAAATATATCATTAATCTATTATCGATTTTCTTATTAGTCGTATTTCCTTATTATAAACTATTTTTGTCGAAAAATGAGTTTTATTTTTGTTTTCATTAATTAATTCTTACATTCAGTCGCACAACGCGTTCGGTTGAGAAGACGAGGGGAACGGAACGAGCAGTCGATAGTAGACTTTCAATGCGGATTCGGGGGTAAAGTTTGACGAACTATTCGATCCGTTTTTTAGCATGCATAAAGCCAGCCTTCCTGACAATGCCGGGCCGTTGTGTCGGCGTTTTGTCGGTTGCGCCGATACGGCTGAGATCGCAAAGGAATTTAATTATGAATACAAGACATTCAATGAGATTCGCAATTGAATACGAATTCAATGAATATATTCTCTCAATCGCCGACTCTCTCGCGCTCTCTCTTCCCAACTCTCTCCATACTCTCTCTCGTCTACCAGCCCCCACCATCCCTGCCCCCACTTACCGATGAAAGATTATTATTCAATGTTGAGAAATGTTGTGAAGTTTTCGACACGCTAGCTCGAGAGCACCTATACCTAACTGCGCAAAGGCCTGGCAGAGACCCAGAGCTAGTTATTAACCGTAATGTTAAAACATTCGAAGCGAAGTTTGAGTTGTTTTCGATGTTTTTTCAATGAGTTGTGCGAATGACGTGCATCTCATCCGTCGCCGTCGACTGCGCCGACCGTTTCGGCAAACCTTTAATTTCGGATTAAATTCATATATTTATGCCAAACCATTACAATCGCGTCGTTTTGTTTAATACCCGGGTTTGCCTGTAATCCGGATCATACATACATACGCTTTAATCTATTCATTTCTTGGCTATTAATTACAAACAAAATTGAGTTAATTCATAAAAATGAGTGTTTTTTGTGTAAAATTAGAGCAAATTCTAGGTTTTAAATGAAATAATTTGTTCCTTAAAACACAAAAACTCTCTTTTCATACATATCTCTCCCTCTCATCGAATTGACTTACTTTTAAAGTTTGAAAAATGAATGCTTTGTTTGAAACCAATGTTAGTCTTAATTTTGTTTTATATATGGCTTAAAATAAATCTCTTATTATTTTATACAGTAATTTTTTTCGCTGGCTATAAGTGGTTATAATAAATGATCAGTTGGTTTGTCGGCTTTTTTCTACCCATCTTTGTGGCTCTCTCTCTCTCTCTCTCTCTCTCTCTCTCTCTCTCTCTCTCCCATCTTCACCATTCGTGATAAAAACAGTTCATAAAACTTCGAAACTTTCCCTTTTTTATCATGTCTACCCAAACACTTGACTGCATAGAGGATAGTTACAGGATAGTTTTTTTTATTAGAAAGTCAAACCCTCGGCGCATAACGAGAGCCTTCATACCTGTCGAGAGGATGAGAGCACCCGAACACACAATCGTCTGGTGCTGTCTGTCTGTGCAGAAAATAATGGACAGAAGAGGAGAAGAAGTTTCGATTAAAAAATAATATGATATCTAATCTAAAAGGCCTTCACTATTGCCAGTGAATCCGATGAAAGAGATGCATGAATTCCGATAACGACGCGATGAAAGTTCGGCGCAAAATTGTACAGTGCAATGCTAGTCGAAATCAAAAAGTTCAACAAGCCAACTAGCCCTGCGTCAATTGTGTGCTATACATACGAGCGTATATTTTATACTGTACTTATACATTTACTAACATATGCCTAGAGAATACGTATGCTTATTTTTATTCAATAGCAAATTTTTTCGCCTTTGTATAGACATGGTGAATTTAATCTCATCTATTGCACTTCTAATACACACCGAATAACTTGTTATTTTAGTTTTTAGTTTTTTGCTCTTCTTATTCGCTATCCTAATAAATGTAATGCAGTTTTTGCGCAGAATATGTGCGAAACAATTGGAGTCTATTTTTTAATGATAGAAATCAGGAGAAGTTTTTTCCATTTCAAAAAAAAGCACATTTTCAGCCACAAAGATCACGATTTTTCTACCATGATCCATTCGAATAGTCTGCGAAATTATCTGCCCGACTCATCGCAAGCAGGCTCTCGACCCCCTCCCAGCCCCCGCTCCCATACCTTGTTATCTCATCACAAAGTCATTTCTCCGATTTGTTCTCAACAGTAGATCTGAATTTTATTTTTGTTTTTTAATTATTAATATATCATATGTTTAACAATCGCCTGTTTAGCGAAGTTTTTGTTATACCGTATATATTATTTTCGTCATAAATTTCCCCGCATTTGATCATGGCATTTTTCATGTGCCGGTGATTTAAACTATATATCTGGTTTCGTAAACCTAAAACGAGCATTTTAACATTTTACGCAACCAGATATTAACTCTAAAACTCAATTTGTCTAATATATACTTCTTTTTTATTACACAGTATATTATTTTGCCATGTTCAATAGACGTGAACCAAACGATTTTTATGTAGTTTTTTGTAATTAATATTTTTTGATTGACTAACAATTGCTTTCTAATGGATATCATAAGTTGAGAAATGAATGAATAAATTGATTTTCGAAACCGATAAACACGTTAATAAGTTTTTGCACTCCGCGCCAGTCAATGCACCGGTAGATAGAACGCGGGCACAGGTATATCGACGAGCACAGGTAGTATTTATTTTTGCGCTGTTAACGAAATAAAAATCAAAGTCTAAAAACATAATAAATAAGTCTCTAATAAATTATCGGAGAAGAGAGCGAAAGAGGCTATTAATCGATGAGAAACGGGACGGCGGACTGCGAGAAAGTGCCATGCTTAAATGAGAAAAGCAAAATTATTTATTGAAAACATTTTGAGCAATAATTATAATTTTATTCGGATGTAAGTGAAGGCAGCGATCGATGATTGACAGCCGGAGTTCGCGGGAGAAGAGCAGCGAAAAACATACAAACGCTTAGCGAATTGTACAGTGTATTCGATGAAATGAACAGTGTATTCGAGATTCACGACTATCTAAATAATAGGTCGCAATTGGAGAGCGTTTTTCTGACGATATATAAGAAGAGATTTTTAAAGAATAATATTTTTATGTATGCGTCGCGAAGGCCCTGTGCGCGCACCCGGAGTAGTGAGTGGGGGAACGGAGTGAAAAAGACTGTGATTAGGCAAATCATTATTGACACGGTCACTGTCGCACCAGTAGGTTTAATGATAGGGCGCCGGCAGCCGGGCTATTATGCACAGGGATTGTGTGGAACGAAAAGGCAACAAAAAAGTTGGTCGTCGGGTGACCGCCGATAGTGCCGGCGAGGAGTCGATCGATTGCAACGTAAAAATTTAAATATTATTCCGTGTATACAGTATTTTATTGCAATGTATCATTTATGTTTGCGCACTCACTTATTTGTACCGCGCTATTAATGGGGGAGAGAGTTGGAACGTTGTAGAGAGAAAACTTGCATGCAATTATTTTTTTATGTAGAAAGTAAAATTATTGCTATAATTCTAATTGAGTTTGAAATGCTAATGGAATGCAGTTCACAATTCTCTCTCTCTCTCTCTCTCTCTCTCTCTCTCTCTCTCTCTCTCTCTCTCTCTCTCTCCCATCTCTCCCACTGATGTTAATCCGTGTCTAATGTCTGCACTGTTTTCGCTGAACATAGGAATAGATAGCGTCTGTCGTCGGGAATAGGAGAGCGAATAGCGGCGCTGACAGGACAGGCCTTTTCGTGCACTTTATCGCTCGAAATATTTTTATTAAATCAAAAATATTATTGAAATTCTTATATAAATTTTCGTTTCTCTAATGTTTAAATATTTATTATTTATGATTTTAAGTGCAAATCATTTTTCTTTCCGTCGAAAATGAGAAGCGAATCCGAAATTACGATTATCTCGGAATCGGAGAGCGAGGAGAGAGAGCACCGGCAGAGTCGGGCTCTGATGATGAGTCGGGCGCTCGAGAGGCAACTGTCTCGCAATGTTGGTCTGCCTTCTCATGACTAATGCCGAGTCATTATTCACTGTCGACTCACATTAAAACCAAAATACAATTCTAAGACTCTCTTAGATTTTGCATGCTACTAACTTAGCCCGAGATCGAAAATGAGACTCAGATATGCACTACAGTTGGGAGAGAGAGAGAGAGAGAGAGAGAGAGAGAGAGTGAGAGAGAGAGAGTGAGAGAGAGCCAGAGTTGAGAGAAGCCGAGAGTATATATGAGTAAACTAAATGATATTTCATTTTATGCATTGCATTAAATAAATATTAAGTTTGTTTTTATAAATAGCACTTCTTCACACATTAATATTAATTTAAACAATACATTATACTCTTTATACAGTATGAATTGCAAACAGAAATATAAATTAGATTTTGTGAAAAAATGTTTTAATGTAACAATAGTTTTACGACTAGTTTGGCGCACAATGTCTGCTGTCGTCCGAAACGACGCTTTTAATTATGAAAATCAAAGTCTGATATAAAAAATGATTGCTTTTTACGTGAAGTGCAACTGTCAGTACAAATCTCTCTGCGCTCTCTCCCGGCCCTCTCTCGCGTCCGTCGTAGGCCTGGGTGTGTGATAACAAGTGCCGAATCACTCCTTCCGTCGAACGAGATTCGGTGTTAGATGGATGGCTCGCGAAGGGAATGGCAGGGAATGGTAGGTCTGTTCGGTTCGGATGAATAGTGGTTGTTGGAGAATGAAAAGCTGCAAGGTAATTTGATAAATGAATGCGCGCCTCCCGTTAATGAATTATACGAAACATATTTTTTTTAATTATTTGGTGCGCCTCTCGAAAAGAGATGCCGGTGTTGCCGGTTATCATGTACAATTTTGCCCTCGAAAAATATACATTTATATACTTTTTTCTCCAAAAATGACTTTTGTATCAAATGTTTCTTTTCACTCAAATATATGTTTTTTACTAATTTTTTATATACAGTATATTTTTTCGCTGAGAATTCGCTGAATTTGTTGCGATTTTGTTCTTGCCAGTTTTAGTTTTTTGATTTACATCGCAGATACTGGACCCGAACCGCTCGTAAATTTCTCAAAAAAATATTCGAAGTTTTGCTTTTAAACATGTATCTTTTTTTCGCCAAACTCGAAATTTCTTACTCCAGAAAACTTGTTTAACAAATCAATTTTTGCCAAAACATTCAAACGTTTTATTTATTCGCGTTATTCGCTGTCCAATCGGTTTAAGGTTAACGTAATAATGAATTATCTGTTTATTTGTTTAGATTTTTAATTATTTTGATATTTATTGGCATTGAATTTATCAACATCAAATATTAATCATGTACAAGCAATTTATTATATTGTTGCTGTTTACAATTAATTATTTTCCACGGGTTTTGTTTGTGATTAATTTTAAAATTTAATTATTTTCAATATATGCATAATATATAATCAGGCTAAAATTTATTTCGTATAAATTATTGACCTTTTAATGATAACCCCGTTTAAATTAAATTTAAACAGTTGAAATTATACATAAAAGCGCATGTTTACCAAAAATGAATTTCAAATTAAATGCCTAATAAAACATTGAAAATTATTCAGCAAATTATTTGATTAAAAAATTATACGGATAAAAATGAACACAATCTTCCCTAATAAATATTTAATTATTTCGAAATAAATGATATTTATCACTTTTTAGCAAGCTTATTGAATTTCATATACTGTGCAGTTTTGAAACGAAGGGATGTTTTTGGCATTTAAATGAATAACTAATGGAATTAAAATAATATTAAAAAATACAATTTTTGCGTTAAAGTCGTTAACACTATAACCTTTACAGCACTGGAAATGTTGGCTAAAATTTATTTATACACAAAATATTTTCCTTTTCAAAGTCAAAACATTAAAATAATAATCTAATACATAATAATCAACAAGGCACTAAAATATCGGCCGGCGTGGGCGAGCGCAGATACACCTGCTCATCTGCCTGTGCACCGGAGCACCGGTATGTACAGCACCGGGCGATCATCAATTCACTACTTGATATGAGTAATTGTTTCGCGAAATCTTAACAAAATATTTTTTATATAAATTTTATATACACTTAAAAATTCAAACGCTTTTCTCATTTTAATAAATATAGTGTTGATTAAAATAAGCAAGTAATTAATTTGCTCTCACAATATACATGTTAGACAGTATTAAATAATTTTATACCGCATCTCAACGATCGTTAATGAAATGTAAAGAAACGGAAAAAAAATCTTAAAACAAAAGTTCATAGCATTGAGACATTGAGAAAAAAATTAAACTGTTTAAAGTTTAAACTGTTTTAAACTGTGTTTCGAAAATAGAATCTTTTTATCAAATTTATTTGTCCCATGATTAAATTGTAGTTATTATCTAATTTTCGTATTTCAAATGCCTGTGATGACGGGTTAATTGTACTATTTACCATGTTTAAACTCCTGCACTCGAAATGAAAGAGTAAATACAGTACACAGATGAAATCTGTTCCGCGGCTGCAAATTTATGCAGTATATAATCACTGTTTCTGGTATTCCTGTGTCATGTATGCCTCTAATAGACAAGTGATTTACAACAGGAATCCCGTCGTTCGTATAGTAGACTG
The DNA here is from genome assembly GCA_034697605.1 of Metabelba pulverosa. Classification (NCBI taxonomy): domain Eukaryota; kingdom Metazoa; phylum Arthropoda; class Arachnida; order Sarcoptiformes; family Damaeidae; genus Metabelba; species Metabelba pulverosa. Next base: position 50,716 of record JAQIXC010000032.1, read on the forward strand.
TAGCTTTTCAACGCTTAATATGCAGTTTACACCGTATGCACAGTCCGGACAGGAATTGTCTCAACAAAACCGAAATAAAAATATTTTTTATTTATTTTCGAAAATAAAGTTTTGTCTCATCTCTTGTTCGCCAATTGAATTAACGCCACTCTTTGTCTTTCACTCGAAACCTCTAATTACATCCGTTTTTTACACTGTATAAAGTATGTGTGCGTTTGAGAATTTATGTTTTCCAATGCCTTCCGCGCTTTACATTGCAAATTGAATCGTAAACTATTCGTTGGAATAATTGAAATAAAAGTTTGCGGAGAAAAAAGTGGCGAAAACTTTTGTGCACAGTTTATTTTTTCCAAATAACCAGAAAGTCAAGTGTGAGACCGAAATAACAGAATAAACTTTTTTTTGCTCTTTTTTCTTATCACACAATAGAGTGTCAGAATGTAATTGAAATGTCTATTTGTTTGGACTCCTTATGTGTTATATAATGTATACTGTACGTTTTTTGTCTCGATTTTAATTCTTGTTTAAACTCTTTTTCATTTTCACACTTCTTTCAAACACGTTGTTATTTTGTTTGTTTGTTTAACACAACGTATAATTTATTCAATACAAAAAATTTTCTTGTTATTTTCTTTAGCCCTTTGTTTGTCTTAATTATGAGAATAACTACTTAATCTAAAACTTTAAATTAAATGAGCAAGCATATTTTTCTAAAAACACAATATTTTTTGTTATAAAAAATTTGATGAATGTTTATGTCATTAAATAAAAAGCTTGTTTTATTGTAATAGGAATAATCTAGGCAAAATTTGTGTCATTGAATACGTGGAAGACAAAACTAATTTGTATTTTTTAAGGCAAATGTTTGAACAGTTTGTTGTAGATTGTACATTTTTTGGCTATCCTACCCGGCCTACCGACCCGGCTGTGAGCCGAACCCTATGATTAAACTAATGATCGGAATCTTCAGGTCGTCAGTCATCAGGGGTTAGACAATAGGACTGGAAGTGCGAAGAGAATGAGAAAACAAAATAAACAAAAAAATTTCAGCGCTTTTTGTGTTGCGTTTCATGCTTTACAAAACACATGTAATACTCCTTTTATTCAATTAATGTCTTCTTATCTCTCAATTGAGACGACAGAGCCTTTTGTATCGCAAGAACGCGAATATTCTGCACAACAACCGCATTGAGAGTTAAAGAAAATACGAATTTATAAAAACTCGAAATAAAAATTTGATTTTTGCTTTTTTTTTGTTTTGACAGCTTTTTCTCCACTCGAATGTGTGCTGTTGTTGTTGGCAGTGCTCGCAGTACTGCATAAAAGTGTTGATTGTTTTCTGTCAAGAAATCGGTCGATAGGTGTGTCCAGTCATGTCCTCTCAAGCGCTTGAATAGTAAAGCGTCTGAAAAAAGTAAAGCATTTTGTGGATTCATTTTTACAAAGAATAAACTTTTCTAAAATTGCCTAAAACTAAAAAGTTCGAAGAAAATGTCTAACATGTTATGCATAATATGGTAAAAATCACCAAGACACAAATAAGCATTTATAGTAATCGCTGTTCGGCTACTAATAACAAGTTTAGGCATAAATTTCGCTTTCAGTCTCTCTCTCTCTCTCTCTCTCTCTCTCTCTCTCTCTCTCTCTCTCTCTCTCTCTCTCTCTCTCTCTCCTTCGCAGTCAGTTTTATGTAGTTTTTGAATATATTATATATTCTTTTCGTAAGAAAAACATATTTATGATCGACAGCAGGTCAGGGAGGGTTGGGATCACTGAGCGAACGGCGATTGGGAGAGAGAGAGAGAGAGAGAGAGAGAGAGAGAGAGAGAGAGAGACCTAGAGAGCACACATCACGCCGTCATATCATAGACCCATCACTACTATTATTATCGCTTATTATTATTATTGCACTCTTTTATCGCAAACTGAGAAAATCGAGAGAAAAAATAATATCTATTGAGAAAACTTACAGTATGTGAAAAATATTCTGCAAAATATAATCTCTTCTTCACTCTCACTCTCGTCTACCTCTCAGAACTTGATTTCTATTCTCCGGCTTTTTGTCTGCGCTTTCACTGATTGTATGTATTGGCAAAAGTGTTGTTTATTTTACTGATAAGTGTTTGGATATCAACAGGAATTTCTTCAATCGATTTCTATTTTTATTTCGCGAAAAATTTATTCTTGCTATTCACTGCCCACAACGGATTCGCCCACAAAAAAGTCAGATTTAAGCGTAATACTCAACAGACACAAAATTATTACATAATAGAGAAAAAGCATTTTATACAGTATGAATTTGTAGAAACAATTTTCGATTGGCAAACATCTATTCGGATGTTCGCGTTCTTGCACTGATAACACCGGTTCGCCGACACTTGTCTCACACTGTTTCTCTACCCAGTACACTTTTGCACAGTACACTTTTACACAGTACACTTTTACACAGAACATTTGTACATTCTGGCCGTTCGCTCACACATTCTCACTCTTTATTTCTCATATCAGTTATCAATTGTTGTGGTCATTGAATGATAATAACGTTAATAACACTTTGCCTTCTCTTATCGCACTCCTCATACACACACATACATACAGCGCATACTATCCATACAAATGCATAGAAAAACACACACATAGAGAGAGACCGCACTTCAACTCAAACTCGTAATTCAATTTTGATTTCAATTCTTAGCTCTAATAGAAATAAAATATCAATTTATTTATTTCGTTTGAAAAGATAACATTTGTCTAAATGTGAGAAACGTTTTCAAACGTTTCATTTTTTATTCTCATTTCGGAGATAATTATATTTTTTAATTTTCTGATACGAGAACGCGTTGTGCTCTCCGAAAGGGTTCGGGAGAGGGAACGGGTGAGGGACTGGGAGAGGGACTGGGAGAGGGAATGGGAGAGCGAGAGAGGAAGAGATTGTCTGAAGAGTTTATGTAATTATGTTTTTTCTTATTTTATATTTTCAGAAAAATCTCAGTATTTATCAGAAACTCGGATCTGAAGAAAATGAGCCAAACTATTACACAGACACCTGCGGCTGATTCGAGCAGTCAGTTCCTCTGCTGGCGCTGCGTTGCCTGCGCTGTTGTTACCTGTGCTCGGCTGGCGGGTTGGTATGGGCTATGGCTATGTGTGCGCTCTCTGTGTGCGCGTATGTGTGATGGCCTGCAATGGCAAAGTCGGGCCAAATCTATGCGAATGATTGCAATCGAAGTAATAATTTGCTAATAAACTGGTTTTCTCTCAACTAATATCTCTTTTTTCAGTCGATTTTTTATCTTTTGCTAAATTTAATTAAAGAGAACATTGAAAACACAAAAAATCAAAACATTTTTTTTCGTTTACAAAGTTTTTTCTAAAGCATTTAAAATTTATATTTAATTCTCAAACAATAAATATAAAACACAAAACGCCATAAAAACAGTTCTCTATTCCCGAACTTTTCGATAATTGTATTTATTATTAGATAAGAGAGACAACAGAGAAATATATAAATTAAACATAACATAAATGTTGGAAAAAATTTTCGGCGATTATTTCGAAAATAAATAGCATTTTTGTGTTAAAAAAACACAATATATTTCATACGCTTAACGATTGCAATCGATTTCTCGTAGAAAATGAGCCAAAATTGGAGAAAATTTTATTTAATATTAATCGTGACTTCAAACGCCGTAATCTATTCGGCCATAAGAGCGAAAAATGCGATATAAATAAAGAGGAAATTTAATGTTAAAAACTATCTGTGCAGTTTAGACTCGCAAAAAATTATCCCCAATTGCTCTTTAGGAGAAAAAATGGCATTTAAACAAGGCGAAAAAATACTTTCCACACAAAATAAAAACTATCTAAATATCTGATGAGAAAACTTTTTTTTATATACAGTATAATCTGCAAAAAGAGCGCAGAATTTTGTACATTGAAAAAAAGTTTGCAGATGTGAAGCGAAGAAAAGCATAATTTTATTTATATTTCGAGTTAAAGAGTCGACTGGAATGCGGTTTCGGGCTTTCGAGCGCATCTCGCGCCGCGTCTACTGCACACATACGCGCCCGACCTCTCTCTCGCACTCGACTCTCTGCCGGAGCCGTGAAAATTCATTATCGATTCGCATCTGATAACACAAAATACGGCATAAATTTTCTTTTATTATCTAAATATATAATATATTCCGCTCTTTGCAGATATGCGAACGATATGTTTCGAAACGTCTCGAACCCAGGCATTCACAACCCGGGCTCTGGCGCTCTGAACGGTGTATCCAGAGTACAGGTGCTCTTATGTAACAACAAAACAGTCAAACAATACAAACAAAATGAGATTTACAGCAGTTTTTACCGCATGTTTGGCCGCATTTGACTTTCAGCTCGCGCTTAGGTCTCTCTCTCTCTCTCTCTCTCTCTCTCTCTCTCTCTCTCTCTCTCTCTCTCTCTCTCTCTCCCAACCCTCGATCCAAAGGTAGAAAAATTGAAAATAAATTTCGGTTTTACTGATAGCGTTAGGACTAAAGCGTTTCTGCACTCAGACGTCAAACTCCCGACTCAGTAGTCTTGAGCGCAGCGCTCGGGCATCTCGAATGTGTGCGCGAATACCTGTCTCCTCGAGAGTTAGTTTATAGTCCGGATCAAGAGGTTGTCTGCCGTCGCTCTTTATCCAAAGCCAAACACTCTTTCCAATATTATTTTGACATGCTACATTTTCTAGCCCAAACAAAATGTCAACTGCTCGTTCGTGTTAATGGATTTATAATTTTCAAATTAATATCTCCGTTTTTAGCTTGCTTAATTATTTTATTGTGTAATTATTGGCTCAAAAATTCCTTTTTGATTCAATTTCGGAGATAACGAGTGCATTAAATAGAAATATTTCTAGCTTGTAGCAATTCCCAGCCCACTCTCCGCTCAGCCAACACACACTTTATTTAATTAAGTAATATTAAAATTTATTAAAACTTTACTTTTGTTTTATCTCGAATATTGCGATCACTTTATTTAATGATAATTTTTTCTGTATATTAGGAGTCTCTGCACTGCAGAGACGGCAACAGATTTTTGAGCACTTTTTCGGTCTAAGGCTCAGAAATAAACGAATTTCCGATTTTTGTTTCTGAAGTCAAGTCTCGAAAACAAGTTTTTAGTTTTGATTACATGTACTGAACCCAAGACTCCCTCTCGTACCTGTTCTCGCAAACTACCTGGCCCAACCAAGTTTAAACATTCGAAAATACAAAAATGTTCATGCTAAATAAGTTATAAAAGGTTTTATTCTTGCTAAAGAATAAGAAATTAGCGAATTTTAATTTCAGTAAAAAACTAAATAAGTTAAACAAAAAACAAAAGAATTGTTTAACGCGTTTACTGCAGAAGTTATTCTATTTTTTTCTTTTGTTTTGTTTTTTATTCTGTTTTACACTTAAAATAATTTTTTTCCCAACTTTTTTCTATTTAACAATTATTTTTTGTTTTAAGTTTTTACTATTATTCTTGTTGTTACGCGTAGTTGTGCTGAAATGGGCGCTTAATTCTCCGGTGCAAAACATACGGTGCGCTTAACGCCGGTATTATATTGACCTTAACATTGATCTGTTTATTGCCGGTCGTAAACATGGATTGATGTCGGAGTCGAAGTACTTCGCAAAGTGTTTAATACCTGTAAAACCCAAACCAAAATCGGTTGGAATTTTTGCGACCATTTCTGCATTTTTTCTCTTTCTTTTGCTATTTATTCGCTGTTTTCCTCTTCTCATTGTTAGACCGCTTTTTCGTAACATTGCGACGATATTTTATCATGAAATTTTGTTTACTTTTGCTTATTTTTAATAATAAAACTTTTTCAACCAGAGTAAATACAGTCACTCTTGTTTGTTTTGTCTGTGCAATTTGTTTAATAAAGACGTTTGTACAATTGTACATTGCATTATTGCGATTTAATATTTTATTTTGTTTAATAATCATAGATTTAGCAAGAACAAAATACTATTTTCACACTATAGTCATATTTTTAATTTTGTTGTTGTCAACTTTAGACTTTTTGCCAATTAATTGTTGCTAGCAATTTGAGCATGATTAAAATTTAATCAATAATAATAATAATAATTTCCAAAATATATATCAAATCCATGTTTATTCGGTTAAAGACATTAATTATCGGAACAAAACTACTGTACAGTATAACGCTCTCTAACTATCTCTCGCAATGTTAGTATCAAATCATTAATTATTCGACTCTTTACTGCTTTTGACACTGAATTTGTGTGTATTTTCGCGAACGAACGGAAAAAATAATTATTTAATTTTTATCTGAACTCCAGATTTATTTTTATTTGACAATTATAGTCAAAATTCGCGATTCAGAGAAAATATTTGAATAAAAATGCGATTTTTTCTCATTCTATCAATACATGCCATCATATCCTAGTTCTTAAGATTTGTCGCAAAAGTAAGAAACTCTGAAATTTGTTTCTATTAATAATATTCTCATATTTTAAGTTATACTGTATATTGTATGTGAAAAAAAATTTATCTTAAAAATGATTATATATTTTAAAAGAGAAATTTGTTTGAGATTTATGGACAGGAATTTCATTATATAATCTCAAAGCTGTATAAAAATCGATTAATTTTTATATAACTTTTTTATATTCTTCATCTTTAACTATACAGTACTGTGCAGTAGAATAAGTGATATTTTTTGTGTTTTAAACAATTTCTTTGTATTAATATATTGATAAGTCGTTGAAACGAGAGTTTGAGAGAAAAAAAGTCAAATAAATCTCATATTTTGTTCCAAACATTAGCGCAAAAATAGGAATAAAAATCTGCGATTTGTGCGAAACGAGTAGTGAATTGAATAATATTTGATAATATATATGCTTTGAACTGAAATTGATATCAAATGTAATATTGATCGACAAGTGCCGTAACGAACAACTGAGAGAACATTCTTTTCGTTGAGATATTGAAATAAATTTTGAAATTGAAATACAAACGAATGCATAAAAATTTGTCTCAACTGCACAGTAATAGTACGCTTTGATATGAAAAAAAAAATCTAACAATTCTTTTTCACTTTTAAATAATTAATTATTAGTTTGTTTTACTTGACTACCAGTTAAAAGTCATTTTACCATAAGTTATATATTTTCTACTCTTCTCTAAAAAAATTATTAATAAATTTTGTTTAAAATATTTTTTTTTAAATAATTTTATAATAAAAATATATTTTTTAATATTTTTTGTCAAAAAAATTCATTTTATAATAATTTTTGTCAGAATTTTATTTTTTTAATATAATTTTAAACAATTTGTTTTCGAAAATATTTGTTGTAATAGTTTTGATGTACGAAAATGAGCCGAAATTGAAGCGTTGAAGCGATGGCAGCGAACAAAGCGTTGGCAACAAAACGGTTAGTCGTCTTCAACGGGCGAACAGTGGCGACCATTGAGTCGGTTATTGACTTATTAATGATGAATCAGTTGGCCATCAGAAGACACTTAAGTGATAAGCAAAGAGAAGCGCTTTCTCTTCCATTCATTCATATTTCACTTCTGGCGCAGAATGTCGGCCGAACTCTAAGTGCTGTCACAAACAAATGTCTGAAACAAAAAAGAAATCCTCGATTCGTGTCTTTCGCTTCATTATTAATATATAGATATTTTTTCTTAACTTTTTCTCTCACTCTATCTTAACACTCATTCTTCATAAACACACACAACGATTGCAACACAAAAAAATCGGTTTTTTTGTGTTTTATATCGCGAACTAAAAATATACGATAACTGCGTTTAGAGAGTCAAACGACTGACTCGACTATTGAATAAATTTTTTTCGCATTTTTTTTTTGGTTAAAGTTTTTTTTGTCTATTTGTGTATTCATTTTGCATATTAGCAGCCAATGCGCGTTCAATCATCAAAATTCAATGACTCTCTCTCTCTCTCTCTCTCTCTCTCTCTCTCTCTCTCTCTCTCTCTCTCTCCCCACACTCTCTCCCGACTCTCTCTCATAAGTCATTTAAAATATCTGTAGGGAGTCGTGAAAATCGGTTTGAGTTTTATATGCATTTATCTGTGCGTTCGTTCACTACACACATCCTATTCCTCGCACTCTCCCTCTCATCCCTATCCTCCCTGTGCTCTCTCGCGCCGTAATGACTCGCACAACAGCATCCTATCGATGACTCCCCGCGACGTCTACAACAATATCGAAGTTTGTGTGCAAACAGAGAATATTTTTCGCCGATTCGATACAACACATCATATTAAGCATTGCATTTTGTAAATGGACTCAAAGAAACTTTTTTATTTAAGCTTGATAAACCGATACGTGTGTCTGTGTATCGGAGTATAATAACGTCAAACTTTATGCTCTCTAAATACATGGCTTTTTGACATGATATTGCATTTAATGCCGTCGACTACCCCGCTCATTTTCACACCATTCCCATTTTAAACTGTATAAAACATCATAAAATTGAATATAAAGTCCATATTTTTCGCGTTGCAAACAATGTACTGTACAATTGAATTCTATGTACATTTAGATTTCTACAAAGTTATTATGCATAATATTGATATTTGAATTTCAATTTCAAACATAAATTTGTTTTATTTGAAAATACTTTCGTATTATCGCAATAAATATGGATTTTAGTGATGAGTTTCGCCGTTCAAATACATTCCTACTTTTTTAATGTAATTTTTTTCTATTCAACTCTCGCTGCTTTTGCACAGTTTACTCCTTTTCGCACAGTTTACTCCTTTTATGCAATGCATAAATGTATGACAAATGCGTGTAAATGAGAATTGATTTCAATACTAATTGAATTGATTTTTCCATTCATTTGCGTTTCCGCTGATGTGCGACGAAATCGATAATAATCTGATGTTTTTTTTCGCTCCGATTTTATGCATCGCATTATTCGCTGAATAAATATTTGAATTTATAGTTTTTTGTTTTTGGCCCCATTTTTCGCGAGAAATTACATTAGCATGCCTAAATGTTATGAATGTTTTCGCAAATTCAATTCCAATAATTGCATACATTTTCGCCTGAATTACGCGAAATAACACAAAAACAAACTTTACATTAGTTTTAATCCTTTCTATTCGACTAATCAGCGAAAAAAATACAATAAAATAAATTCAAATAAAAAACTTTTTACACGAAAATCGAAATTCAATTCTTTGCGCAAAAATCGATTGGAAATAAAGACAAAACAATTGAATGACAAAAAAGAGTTTTTCATTACATTAATCCAATTCATGAGAATAATTGGAATATTTTATGCAAATATATGGGGTTTAGTGAAGTCGCCGGGAATTGTACTGTGTAGTTTTCAATTTTATTATTAAAAACTTAACGACTAATCCTATTATTATCTCATTTGTGCGGAAAAAATGGTTTTCTATGCAAATCCGAAACTTTCGCGTATATTAAGAGCGCTTTTAAGTCGGAATTTCTGAATATCTATTCCATAAATAGCTTTTAATTATTTCAAATATTTTGTCGACAAATAAATAGACCGAATCTCTGCTTAAATTATACTGTATAGACGGTGAGCTCATCTCGTGCTATAGTGCACAGACACGGGATTACCGGCGCCGACCATTAGCATCGAAAAAACAATTGCTTTAATATTTATTAATTATTTAAATTAATTTTATTCCGCGTTTTAATTGAAATGATAAAGTTTTGTACATGACAAAAGTTTTCGACAATTTTTTTCACTTTTACTCTGATTTTTAATTATGTATTTCAAAAATGTGTGTCAGAGATGTTGGCGACAGAGATGAGCATGCTAATTCATACGTTATTTAACTATCATTAAAATAAAAATATATTATATACTTCTATTTCAAACTCAATTATTATTATTATTTTCCTAATAATAAATTATAATAGACTTATATTCAATTATTATAATTATTATAAATTTGTATAATAAGATATAAAAGCACATGTTTAAATGGCAACTATTGTTATAAATAAATAAAACGGGATAGAGTTTGTTATATAAAAATAAAATTTTTATCAAGCTTCAATAAAAATTATTTACGTTTGAAACTTACGATTATACTATTCTTAAAATATATTTATTGCTAATTATTAATTTTAGTCATTTTATACTTGTTAATTGTAATGCTAACTAAAACAAACAAATACTCTTGAGGTAAATTAATATTTACTGGCCAACTCTAAATAGCAATATCAAAAATGATAGAGTGTTTCCCATTTTTCCATGATACAATAACACTAATTATTTGATAATTTACTAATGCGTTAGAATTTTATGAATATATTTATCAAATGTCGTGCTATTAGCGACTCTACCGTATATTATATAGACTGTACAGTATATTCTATATATCTATCGTAATATACAGTATAATATACTTTTAATTCGTCGCCAAATATTCAATGCCATTATTTAGCCGAAAATCAAAAACAAATTTAATATTTTTGCCGAAACCGTTATGAAAAGACAAACAAGATAAAGTTATAAATTGCGGAAATAAAACAAAAAGAGGATGGTTAGTTTGTGCACAGATCGAATTTGAAAACAAATCCGCAAAAGCATTCTCGACATTAAAACAAATCAAACAATTTTTGAAAAAGCATTTCTCGTTTCGATTCATTCGACAGATTAATCATTGTGGAGCAACAAGAAGCACAACAATTATTTCCAATTCGATATTTCACCATGCTCGAATTTATGCCGTCTTTTTCGACCGAATTCGCCAATAAATACAAAAGAGTCGAAAACTTTTATATCAATTTCTTTTCGGGGAAAATGTTTTCTATAATATGATGTTTTCGCTATAGTTTAGCCATAGATTTGAGTGACTGGTGAGCCATAGATAAAAACTAATCATTTGGAGTACTTTTTTAAGGGCTCTCTCTTCTCCTCTTATGCTCTCTCATTCTCTCCAATGCTCTCTCATTCTCTCCCATTTCTCAACTCGACTCTTGACTTTTCGCTCGAATATAATACATATAAAAAAGTCTTTTTTATACAGTATAAGTTTAAGAATTTTCGTTGAGTGATGGCATGTCCTTCAGAAATGGTAATTCGATACCAACTATACGTCTCTCAAGAACTCTACTATTGTTTTTAAAACTCTCTGACTCTCTCTTCGACTCTCTCTCTCTCTCTCTCTCTCTCTCTCTCTCTCTCTCTCTCTCTCCAAAAATTTGCTATTTTAAGATTTTTTCACTGATTCCAAGAATAAATTTACATTTTGTGCATGCTTCATTATATATGCCGATTTTTTTCATTTACAAAACCAATGCAATATTAAATATATACCTGGCAAATTTATTCATTACAAAAAACAGGTATTCTTCGTAAACGCGATATTTATTTACATTTTACCGGATTTTTTCCACCGATTCCTTTCCCACAAGTAATTTGATAATATTTTTCTATGCACAAATTCAAACATTTTAGTTTTTTAAAATTTGGTTTCGATGGTATCACAAACGCTAATCTTTAAAAGTATTTTTTATTAATTAGATTTTATTGAAATTCTATTTATTTTTTGTTAAAACAATTTCTGAAAATTGATACTTTATTCTAAGTATTAGTAATTACTTACAGTATGGATGGGTATAATTTGCCCATGCTATTATTTTTTTAAACTGACTACTACATATTATATTAGTATGTAGTACAATTTATTCTTTAAGGTATAAGTATAAATTATAATCTTATACAGTATAAGTTATATACTATAGCATAAATTTTATACTGATTACGAATAATTTTCTTTGTTACTTGTTAACCTTGGTTTTAAAAATTTATTTAATCTTAAATAAATTATTATAATTTTGTGTATTAAACAATGTTCTGTGTTATTTTTTACTGTCTAACTCTATTCCGAGTTAAATATACAGTAGTTTAGTATTTGTTTTGCAAAAAAAAAGTTTTTGTTTGTTATGTTTGAATAAAAATTTCTTTATTGCAAAATCAATACTAAAAGCAATTTAAAGTAATTTTGATAATAAAACAAATAATCATTTCTATGCATAACATTTGTTTAAATATTTCATAAACCCTATATACTTTTGCTTTATCCAAATACGTGATTAAATTTAAAACATAGCTGTAAAGATATAATTAATATTGATAAATTAAATTAAAAATTGATTCAAGTAAAAAATTGTTGCGCTTAAAAAATTCCACACTGCTCCATAAATATTTGGCATCATAAAAACTTATATATTACTAGAACATTACTATTCTACCTAAGAGGCATGCTGTTTAATTTATCGATATAAAATAATTGCATTAAACAATTGGCTTTTATGCGCTTTTATCATGAACTTTAGCTACAGTTGTCGGGAGTCCGGAGTGTTGGACAAAAAGTAGCGCTTATTCTCGCCGTTCGTATCGATTACTCGAAATGCGATTTGTGTTTCAAAGCGAATGAATCGCTTTTCAAATCGACGTTTAAGTAAAAACTTCTGTACAGTCGAGCCGTATATTCGCCGCAAAAATAAAAATCTATATAAAAAGCGCTCTTTTTATTGCCTTTTGTGTATTGTTTAACATTTGTCGAACTGCACGTCGAGAAGTGAGAGACGTATTGTTTGCGGCAATCATATGACTTGAGCCACACCCGGCCTACTCGGCTCGTGTGCCGTTCCCCAAAACACCTACAGAATCGGCGAATTAATTCTGTAATATTTGGTGTGAATATACTGTCAATTTTTGCTAAGTATATTAACATTTACTCACAATATAGATGCTACATAATAACGTAGAAGTTTTTCTTTTTGATTTTAAGCTAACACGTACATTTTCTGCATTTATACTTGATACTTTATACAAATAATATTTTGCATTTGTTGTGTTTGAAGTATAGATTCAGCTTTTAATGTTTTGTTTCAGAATAATTAATCCATATAAATTTATTACACACAAAGAATTGGGTTAATATCTTTGCAAATTTAATATTCTATATGTAGTTTTATCGGATATTAATTTGTAATGAATATTTCAACATAATAAATTTTCCACTTTTGCTTTGTTTTGATTTAATTATTTTAGAAGCAAATTATTATTTTTTTAATCTGTTTATTAATTTTATACTTTGCAATTTATTATTTATTAATTTGAAACATATTTAATGATTTAAATGTAATTTTGGTGTAAATTTTTACCTTATTAAAAATATGCATGGAAAAATTCATTACTGTAGTTTAAGCAACAGTAACTTTTGTTTTGTTTGCAAAATTTACAGTAGAACTTAGTTTGTACATTGTTATTTAAATAAATCGATGAAAGTAACGCATAAAAACAAAATGTTTTGCTAATTTAAGCGTAAAATATCTGAATTTTATGCTAATTAACTAAATATGTTATATAATAATAGGCATAAAAATGTATTAAAACTATTTTATAGAACAAAAACCGTATTTTGCATTAAAACATAACTTATTAAACATATCGTGCAGTTGAGCACAAATTGCATATAAATTTCATTAAAACTATTTTTACGTATTATAATACTTGTTATTATTTGATATTTATTTTCGTATATTTCATATCAATATTTTAGCCCCAATTCCATCGTTCGCTTAAATATATTTACCGAAAACACAGCAATATTTTCAGCTCTTATTTGCATTAGATATCAGAAAAATAGTAAAATTTTATTTACGTATTAAATAAAACTCGAATTATATGTGCAGTTAGATTGAAATTCTCGGCCTTTTATGGTACCTAGTATATTTTATGAGACAATAATTCGGTCGTAAAAACAGTCTATTTTTTCGAAAAGCGTTTAGTGTTTTTTTGGATCAAAAAACTTTTTATACTTTTGTTGAACAAAAACAAAATTTATTTTTATGATTAGATATAATGTGTATTTTCTGCGAATGATTTATTGAATACTAATTTCGGCAGTAATCGCGATATTTAGTATATTTTCGCCATAGTTCACTTCATATAGTAGCATGGAACATTTTTATATACGTCTGGCTATTTATACTGTATATTCGGCTGCAATTTGAAGTATATTTCCTAATCTTATAATAAATTATTTATACGTTTTTTCTCTGCTTATCATTTGATTGCATTTTCATTCAGTAGTTTCGCAATTATTTTAAGTGTTTGTCGATAAACAAGAAAATAAATGCAAAAAATTTTATTTTCAAAACAATTTTATGTTATTATTGTTTTGGAAAAAGTTTTTCTCTAATTTTTTTTCCGTTAATCTCTTTGAATATTACGGTTTTTGTTCTTATTTTCGCAATTATTTATAATGGAATCAAAATATCTATTAAAGTGAGTAAAGAATTGCCTGTTTTTAATGCAAAGAAACATTAAAATTGTTTATTGCGAACCATTTGCCGGAACGGAATACACAGTTGAAACGAGAAAAAGTAGCTCTGATTCCGAGCCATTAATATTTGAAAATATCTATTGAAACAAAAAAATTAATACCATTTCTACTTCTATTAGAGCAATGATAAGAAAGAAAATTTCAAAATTGAATTCTCGTCTACTGTTTCACTGTATGAAAAAACAGCTCAAATGTAGTAATAAATTATTTAACATAAAAAGCCTCGTTGTAAATTTTGCAGCAAGACCGTTACGCAATATAGACTTGGTTACACTTTGCGCAGTATAAAATTTCAAAACGAATTTAATCAAACATTTATTTGACGCATAGGAGACAAAACAATGAATCAAAATATGGTTTCGAAAAGCAATTTGAAAATTAATGAGAAATAAGTTTATTGTTATCTATGAGCGCAGGAAAGGCGCAATTTTCTAATCTTTACAATTGATCTGGCTGAAGACCACCAGAAACATTATTCATTCGAAAATTTCTATTTGCTTTTGAGTTACAGTTGGAATGGAGGGATTGAGCTCATCCTCATCGGTGGTGCTCTGGCACACACACACGCAGAGCACACATAGACAGCACACATACGCACACATGTATGCACTGTCTCTGCATTACTTCAATGCAATACTTATAGCAATATTTCTGCAGTAATTCCTGAGTCACCACTCATTTTCTTACACAACATTCATAACATCTCTGGCGCTGAGCTAACTGTGCAGTAGGTCTGAGTCATACGCCGAATATGTTTGAGCAAAAAGGCATACCATTTGCGACGGAGAGATAAAATCACATTTTTTCTATAATAAAAGGGTATATTAGATATACAACTCCCTCAGCGATGCAATAATTTTTTCTCTCTATCACTCTCGCACTTATGCAGTAGACTTTCTATGGAAATATCATGCTAAAAATAGGTATATATTCGCTGCTAATATGTATAAGCGTTTTATGCATTTTATCTATTGTGTACTCTATTTGCGCACATAGTGTACACTCAGTGTACGCGCCTATGGCTAGAGATGTGGCGCTCACTGTATGTACCGTTAGTTGTCGTTCGGTTGCGGCGATTGGAAGGGCCGGACAGATGGCTATTCTCATTCATTGCTCCCTTGAGGGCCACCACAGCATTCATCTCATGTCGAGCTCGGATCGAAGCTAATTCAAGCAGGGTTAAACAAGGCATCTACCCGTGTCAGGTGCTATTGATCGGGGTGAAAAGGGCCAAATGAAGTTTTCTAGCTAAGCTTGCTTAAAGTAAATCCGATTCCAACTCAATCCAATTAGTTTTCCGACTAAAATTCTACATGCTAAATGTTTCTATTTAATGTACATATACTGACCGAAATACTACCTTGCTCAACCCTGCTATGCGGTGGACGCGCACTGTCTCTCTCGCCAAACGCGTTTGCAATGCAAAACAGGCACAAACTCTCAACTGTTATTAGAATTGGAAACACATTTTCAATTAATGTTAGCATGCACAAACAGTAATGCACGCGTACGGCCTCTCCATTAAGGGACAGTTCGCTATACAGTTGTAATTTCGCCAAACAATCGTAATCGTCATTTGGCGTATCGATTCCCAATCCCCCGAATTAAAAAGTTGCCTGGCTAGAAATTAGCATGCGACTATATTCAGTTGTTTGGCTCGTTTTTAATGATAAGTTTCGCTTTTAATTTGAATTTGATTTCTTCACTCACACACACCGACCGACCCATACATACAAACACATGCATAACAACCCATACATACTGTACAGTCGTATTGAGAGTAGCAATCAATCGAATGATTAATTTTCATAACATTTTATTTTCAACGCTATTCGAGCGTTTGTTTTGCTCAACGCTGTCGACGGTCTCTCTCGGCGTTAGAGGAACGGCATTCGCGACTCCGACTCCACAACCAAATCATTAGCCATTCATCAGCCGCTCAATAGATCTGTGCACTCAATGACGTTATTAGTCATTGCAAATCGATCACAATTCTCGGCACAAATTTGAATAATGGTGCGCCGGCACCGGTAGTATAAGTACATCGGTGCCGGAATAACTCAGCTAGTACAGTACAGTAGATATACGTTCGGTATTTTTAGCCCAAGTAGCTTTTTTTTCTGCTGTTGCATCCATTTGTTCGATTGCGTGCTATTGTGTCATAAGCAGAATTAGGCTTTTTTAGGCTCCCTAGATCTTGGTAGAAAAAACTCTGAAATATTTCACCACAAACTTTTTTAAAT